>WWET01000333.1:132552-146852 GCA_011038615.1 Limnodynastes dumerilii
AGCGGGGGGGGGAATTAAAGTTAGGCTGCAGGGGGGAGACTTAGGGTTAGGCTGCGGGGGGAGACTTAGGGTTTAGGGTTAGGGAGTGGGTTGGGGATATAATACTTACTTTCCTTTTGGAGCACCGTGATAGTTTGTTATGCCTCATCGAAGCATAAGCAATCGGGAAAATGGCCCTATCAAATTTGTGATCATGGTGTGAAGAAAGTCCATATAAACCCTCCTCCCAGATTGCGGCATTTCTAACACAACAAATATTCCTAGTGCGACATCACATAACACTGCCAATAGTTAATATGGGTAGTTTCTCTTAATCTAGATAGCTAGGCTGCCTATTTAATATAATTATATGACTATTGTTCCACAAGGCAGCACCGTACACTTATTGGTGGGATCACAGCAGGGGATCCTCAAGGATGAAAGATCAATTCCTTGCCATCCTTAGATGTCCCCCTGACCAATCCTCCTTCAACCAGCAACCCGGTCCCCTAGGAAGGCCCAGTGAATGGGAATTAAGTACTAGGGGAAGAGGATGAACTGGGTGAGAGAGTGGTTGTTGGAAATTTGGGATAGTGGTGTTGCAGTCTAATCTCCAGCCAGCATGGACTGTTGCCTCTTTCCATGATTAAGCAGTAACTCTGTAATAAAGACATCTCCAACCGGATGTTTGAAGGAGTTAAGATTGTAATTGGACCAGTGGACATTTATTATTTGGATCCCAAGGAAATGAGGACGTGATTTGGAATGATCTATGGGTGCTTTTATACATCTTGGCTGTTATAGGACTGTTAACCTTTCATATACAGTACTGTGCAAAAGTTTTAGGCAGGAAGGGAACGCCACAAAGTAAGAATGTTTTAAAAAATAGAAGAGTTAATAGTTTTTTTTTTTTTATCAATTAACAAAATGCAAAGAAGAGAAATCTAAATCAATTCAATATTTGACATGTGCACCCTTTGCCTTCAAAACAGCATCAATTCTTCTAGATAGACTTGCACTCAGTTTTTGAAGGAACTCATCAGATCTTCTGTGGATGTAGCTTGCTCAAAGCCTTCTGTCTTTTCTTGTTATCCCAAACAGACTTTGATAATGTTGAGATCAGGCCTCTGTGGGGGCCATAACATCACTTCCAGGACTCCTTGATCTTCTTTATGCTGAAGATAGTTCTTAATGACATTAGTTGCGGCTTCTAATGTGTGTTTTTTAAAGAAATAATTTACGATGACGAGTGCGTTATGTTGTGTATGTACCACTTAGGTTCGTAGACTGACGTAAAATAAGGAGAGGCTTCTTAGAGATTTCAGATCTGTGAATGAGGCCCATTGGATGTATTTTTGAGGTCGTTATCTCAGTCAGACGCCTCCCTGATGGTATTACATGATGGATAAGTGCCTGTATTTCTCAGTATTGAGGACAATATTAATCCTGACCAAATCCCCAACTCCATTTGCTAAAATGCAGCCCCAAACTTGCAAGGAACCTCCACCATGCTTCACTATTGCCTGCAGACACTTATTATTGTACCGCTCCCCAGCCCTTCAGCAAACAAACCTCCTTTTGTTAGTGTCAAAATATTTCTAATATTTGACTCATCTAGATGGGTATGCCTGGGTCCCACTGGTTTCTGCCAGGTCTGAGGTGATGGCACTCCTGCACATCTTCTGATTTTAAAGGGAAGTAAGCATAAGGTGTCGTTCATGTGCTGCACTAAGTTTCTTTGGCCAACCACTGTGTCTATAATTCTGAACATTGCCCCTTTATTTGTACTTTGTACTTCTTCAAAACAGCTTTAACAGCACATCTTGAAACCCTAGTCTGCTTTGAAATATTTGCCAGGGAGAGTGATGCAGTAAAACAACCTTGTGTCTTGTTGTTGTGATCAGTATTGCCATGGTGTATGACCCGTGGCATGAAACTGTCATCTGCAACCTCCCCTGTGTAGCAGACTTTTGGCTGTTCCTCACCCAGTTTTAAGCCTCCTACACAGCTGTTTCTGTTTCAGTTAATGACTGTTTCTACCTAGATATGAAAATGATGATCATTATCACCTGTTTGGTATGATTCATTAAACATACACCTGACTATAATCCTACAAAATACCTAACTTTGTGTAAGTGTAATTACTATGTTCAGGTTACTGTAGGTGGGTCGCTTAGGCCGGCTGAAGTAAAGGTAGCCTTCAGCCGGCGTAAGCGAGGGAAAATATGCTCGCACAGGGGGAGTGTCAGGCAGAGTGCACGCCGATTTACTAAGCACAGCGCATCGGCGTAGGTCTGGATCAGGCCCTATGTGATACTGATGGGGAAGAATCCGGTAAGCAAGGTAAAGTGGGCGGTGTGTGTGGTATGTGCAAAGAAGCAGGTTGGAGAGGGGAGAGAGAAAAATACAACAAATAGTGCAGATTGTAATGATAACTGGGAATATGAAAAACAATAAATGCACTCACAAGTATCCACTTGAAAATGGGCACATAGCAAATTACTTTTTGGTCTTCTCCCTTGTTATGCGTCTGGAAGCTGCGCCTTTCTCCTCTGTGGTTCGAGTGTGTCAGTGGGATGCTGATCTGGTGGAAGATGTCGCTGCTTCAGTGCGGTGATCTGCCTCGTTGGTCCCTCGGTGCAGAGTTGGTTGCAGAGTTCTCCTCCCTCCTCACTTCTACTGTTAATGGTGGTGGGGGTGCGGCGGCTGCCAGGTATGCGATCAGCTGATTGGCATCGTTCTCCCGCTGTGCCTCAGCGTGTCTGGGTGCGCTTCTCTCAAGCCTGGGAGCAGTGTACATGGTTTGTAAACAAAATAAATGCCTTAATCCAGATGTTAATTTCCAGTGGGATTTACTCAATAAAAAAAAAATCAAAACAAGTGTGTATTCATGCCAACGCGTTTCGTCACTATTAATGTGACTTCATCAGGGGTGATAAGTCAAGTGAGGGTACTGGGTTTGATTTATGGGGTATGGTTCTTTTTGATTGGTTGTAGGTGGGGCTGATTGACACTTGATTACAGTTGCATAACAGATGAAAGGCAGTTAGGTAGTAAGTGAATAACAAATTAAAACAATTGAATGGTGATAGTAATGCGTTGGGGGGTTGACTGACACTATGTTGTGATTGCATAACAAATAAAAGGTGGCTTAAGGCTTAGGTGCGTGAATAAGAGGGATGAACAAAGGAAAAAACACTGATTGGCATCTGAATGGCAAAAAGCAATGGATTGCATTGTAGAATATGGATATATATACGAATAGCCAGTTTATAATTAAATTGCGCTATGCATTATAAAAAAGGGTGGGGTGCCTTAAGGGGTTAAGGCAAGGTGAATGGCAATGGAGATAGTGTATAAAGAGATGGTAAATTAATGACTATTTCTAGTGGTATAGGGCACATGTTAATAATCACTTGGTATACTGGGATAAATATATACGAATAGCCAGTTTATAATTAAATTAAATTGCTCTATGTATCCCAAAAAAGGAGTGCCTTAGGGGGTTAAGGCAAGATGAATGGCAAATATGATGGTATATACAGAGATGGTGAAATAATAACTATTACTAGTGGCATAGGACACATGTTAATAATTTACGTGAGTATTTACGTGAGGAATACGTGAATCCCCCATACGTCCAAAATTACGCTACGTGAATGTGCGTATTTTTTTGATATTCACGCACACGTGAATGTGCGTATAAAATGCATATAATATACTGAAAACAACCGGTAAAAATCAAAATAATCAAATGCCAAAAATTAGCACAAATCTGCGAATTTACGTCTCCGTCACGCGTAAAATCGCGGGGAAGCGTAGTTCTGGATCTACCCCATTGTGTTTACATCTCAAGATATATAGTACAATAATGCAGTATATTGCTGTCATAGTAGGTTAGGTGCACATAAGTCCAGTGCGTCACAGTTCAATATGCTGCACAGTTAACATCTATAAGGTGTGTTGTACAAAACAGTTCAATATGCTGCAGAATTCCCAATCATAGAGTAGGTTGTATGTCCAAGTCTATATTTAGACTTCTGGGTTGGAGGGTCTTAAGGGAAAAAAATCCACTTTAATTTAGCTCTACTTATCAGTTGAATCTCCCCTCCTCTCCAGTCCAGTTTGACTTGTTCGATGGCTTGACATTTTAGGCCCTATGGGTCCTTGTTGTGATGCAGATGAAAGTGTTGGGACAAGCTGTGGGCCTCATACCCTTTTTTGATGTTTCGGATATGCTCTGAGATTCTGGTTTTTAAGTTCCTAATGGTATGACCCACGTACTGCAGCCCGCATGGACATTCAAGTAAGTATATTAAGATTTTGGAATGGCGTGTTAGTGTTTCTTTCATCATATAAACCTCATAGTGTTGGACCTAAAGGACTTGTGTGGTTTCAGGCTTCTGTTGGTTAAGGTTTTGAAACCTGGGCAGTTGTCACAGTGGTAAAAACTGGGTTTCTGCTCCAGCCATGTTGGTACTGTATCGTTCTTGATATGATTTTTTACCAACTTCTGATGGATGCTTGTGGATTTTTTAAAAACTATGTCTGGTTTGTCTCCTAAGATTTCTTTTAGTGTGTCATCTTGTTGTAGAATGTTCCAGTGTTTTTAAAGTATTCCTTTGATGTGGTGGGCACTGCTGTTGTATTCGGTAATAAAGTAAATTTTGTTGTTTTGTTCTTTCTGTAGTTTATTTTTGTGATTTTGATATTTTGGTAACTCAGCCCTGTCTATCCCTGCTACTTGTTGTTTGGCATTGGCTACTGTGTCGACATTGTAGCCCTTGTCTGTAAATTGTTTGGATAGATCGGAACATTGGTTAAGGTAATCCTCGAGGGTGGTGCAATTACGTCTTAACCTTTTAAATTGACCCAGAGGTATATTAGCCAACCAGTCCGTGTAATGATTGCTAGTGGCTAATATGTAGCTATTAACATCCACATTTTTTTTGAAAGGTTGTGGTTGTAATTTTATTGTCCTTGATGACTATATTGATGTTTAAAAATTCCACCTTCTCTCTACTGTAGTTTGTGGTGAATTTTAAGTTGTTCTTAGTGTTGTTCAAATGTAGTAGGAATTCCTTCAAGGATGTTTCTGGCCCTTTCCATATGAATATGATGTCATCAATGAGACGACGCAAGAGGACCAGATGTTGGACAACCTGTTCTGAGGGCCAGATGTGATGACCTTCCAACCAGCTCATGAACAGGTTAGCATAGCTTGGCATAAATTTTGTGCCCATTGCGGTCCCCTGGCACTGCAGATAGAATTCCTCTCCATACCAAAAGTAATTATTCTTGAGTATAAATGCAATACTATCCAGAATGAATTTGTTTTATAAGGGGTGTGTGTTACTGTCTTTCTTTAGAAAGTATTGGATGCTATCAGTCCTTTGTTTGTGATCAGTAATAGAGTATAGGGATGTGACATTGCTTGTAGCTAGCCACATGTCCCTGTCCCAAGTGATGTCTTGTAGAATCTGAAGAATGTTTGTGGTATCTCTTATATATGATCGCTGTTGGTTAACATAAGGTTGGAGGAATTAATAAATATACTGTGAGAGATTGGTGGTGAGTTGAGAAATTATTGTTCTACCTGGGGGGTTTGTCTTGTGTTTATGGATTTTAGGTAGAAAGTAAAATATTGGAATCTTCGGGTGTGCGATATTGAAGAAGTCAAATTCTTTTTTGGTAAGGATGCCTGTATGGAGACCTGTCTGTAAGTGTCTGGTGAGGTTGTTCTGTATTTCTGTTGTGGGGTTCCCTTTCAGTCTGCTGTAGGTTTCCACATCTCCTAGAATCCTTTGTGCCTTTCTATTGTAATTTTCATAGTCCATAATTACCCACTTTATCGGCTGGTTTTATTATAATGTTGTGGTTGTCCTCTAGTTCCCTTAGTTGCCTGTCATCTTTGGTTAAGTTAGAGTGTTTTGGTTTGGGCCTGATGTTTTGACGGTCTTCCTCTACTAGTCTTTGAAAAGTGTGTACAAAGTTTCCTTTCATGTGAGTCGGATAGAAATTTCATGGGGGTTTTAATTCTGTGTGTTTGAATGTTGATTCCGTACCTACCATATTGGTTAGTATTGGGTTTTTGGCAAAGTATTTCTTCAAAGTAATCTTACAAATGAATCTGTGTAGATCTAGATAAATGTTGAATTTATTGGATGCTTTGGATGAGGCATAATTTAAGCCTTTATTGAGTAGGGATATTTGTGGGGTACTTAGCGTATCTTTGCTGAGGTTGAAAATACCTATTGGGTCTACTGTATTGGTGGTGTTATGTTCCTTTTGGTTTTTTTTTTTACTGCCTCTTGTGCTTTTTCTGATTCTCTGTCTAGTTTCCTTTTTTGTTGGGGGGTACCTGTTTGTATGCTGAGTGGTTCTTGTTGGATTCTGTTTTATCCTAAAAAAACGGCAGTGTCTTGTGTGTCCATGTTTCCTGTTGGCCATTCTGTATTGGATACTTGGGGATTCGTTACACTGGGGATAGCTTGTGTTACAACTACTTGTTATTTGGGGTTCTCTAGTGTCCCGATGTCAGGACTTGTAGTTATTTGGGTTGGTGTTGTTGGGTTCCTGGTGTATGATTTCTGAGATATCTACATCTAGCCAACCCTGTTCAAAGGACTCCAGTATGCGATTGGTGTAGTTTGTATCATCCTCTGACTCGTAGATGGAGAAGGAATCTGAGTTTGTTTCTAGTGTAGAGGTGTCTGAGATCGATTCACAGGCGGTGTTGAGGGATCTTTCTATTTCTTCGGTGGTGGTATGTTTCGTTATGTTGCATTGTTTATTGTGCAGGTGGGTCATGTATTGCTGGTAGGTGTATCCTAATGTTTTATATTGTTCAGGCATTTGGGTCAGTTTGTTTATGTAGTTAGCTATGTATTGACTGCCAAAATGTTGTATGTTATTGGTGGTGTGGGGGATTGGGGCTTTGTTATTACAATTGTTCTGCCCTACCCTGGTGTCCCTGTTGTGTTATTGTTTTTGTTGTTACTAAGTTTTTTTGTGGTTTTGTTTGTCCCTAACTTATCGCTCAATGCTCTCTTCTTTTTGTCTATGGTTTTGGTTTCTAATGTATGTAATTGAAATCATACAGTATGGGCGTGCTTAGGTGCGTAAGTACGTGCAGCCATTACGGCCGACTGGCGTTACACTTTGAAAAGTTAAGGTAGGGTTTGGAAAGCGTAAAACGGCAAAAGTACGTATGACCAAGGGGAGTGCCTAGCGGAGTGCATAGTAATTACGATAGCGTAAATACGCTACGCGTTGAAACGTAAAGGGAACATAGGTCTGGATCTGGGCCAATAGCTACAAATGTGTAATGTAAAGTAAATTGTTTAACATTGTTACAGCTGTACAGTTGTGGTAGCGTTGAAGATGCACATACAAAAATCCCCAAACAAATAAAAAACAAAAAAAAACAAAAACAATTGCTGGAAGTCTCCATTGTAGAAAATGAAGATGCGACTTCTGGAGCCACAAAAAGAAATGCTGAAAAGTATGTTTTTTTTAGTTAACCCTACTCTTAACCCTTTGCTAAGTGTAAACCTCCATTTCCTGCAGCTTAACCCTAACCTTACCCTTCTTTAGCCAAAACCCTAAGCCCAAAACCCTTATGTTCTACAGCACAACCATAACCACCATACCCTGCAGCCTGACCCTAACCTTTTCCTTGAGCCCTAACCTTAACCTTATACTTGCCGCTGAGGCACCCTATTATACCCACCGAAGGGTGGGTGGAAGGAGCCATTTAAATGGGGAAATCTAAGCGCGGTTAGGCAAAATTTTTATTAATTAGCCGCTATACGCACACAACCACGAACCTAAAAATAAGGGAGCCCTATGGCATTTGTAAGTTGGTTAAGAAACTGTAAACTGGGGGCATGTCAGGGGAGTCAGCATGCTACTTGGGTGCTTAAAATTAGGAACATAAAGCCTTCTTAAGTGTGAATCAGGTCCAATGTGACCCTATTTCTTTCTATTATGGAAGCCGAATATCCCGGATTTTAAGTCTATATGCTGCAATATATTATGTGTGATGTAGATTTGCGTGATATGTCGCTCCGGAGGCACAAGATGCAGAATACAATATGTAATTGTTTTGTTACATTGTATTCTGTTGTACTAAAATATTTTACTTAAGTCACATGGGACTGTATTCAGACTTCCGTGCTGCGATCAGACAGCAAATATACGCACCTTCGGAGCATGCCAAACCCGACACTCCCCCACTCTAGACCTAGGTCACGGAGACTTCCGCCTCCATAGACTAGCATTAACTTTCCGTCGCCACTTCCGCACGTATTTGTCTTACGTGCGGGCGTATTATCGCGCCCACTTCTCTTCATTTAAATGCCTCCCCCCGTCCATTTATATTTAAATTCCTAGGTGCGTACATTACGATCGACTTCAGCACGTATCTAGCTACGCCCGCTTGACAAGTCCATCCGCATTGCATTTTCCTCCGTCCGTAATGAACTTCCGCGCGGAAAGTCTACGTGAACTGCGTACAAAAAATGACTATGCATGCGCAGTTGAAACGTACCTAAAAATACGCATGGAATTCGCCGCTAAAACGGATCTCTGAATGCGGCCCATGGTGAGCAAAACGGACTAGTTTTACTATTTATATATTAATAATAGGTTATGCCATTTTCCCATCGTCTCCCTCATCTCCATAAGCCCTGTTCATTCTGACAATAGGTTTTAATGTCAGGAAATGAATGTGTTACAGTTTGGTGTTAGTGTTCAACAGCTAAATTGCTTTGGCTGATGCAATTTTATGGGATAAACTGATGCAGGCCACAGTAGCCAAATCTCCTTTTTACAAGTTCCTGGCTAGAAAACTGTTTGTTGGCATAAACAGATGGGGATTATAAAATTCTCACTGATTGCTCTGAGAACCGAACATGTTCTCATCGTGTTTTGGCAGCCTGGAAAAAGTCTATAGTTCTGTTTAATGTTCTGCTACTGGCAAATTCTAAAACCCTAACAGAGGAATCTGAAGTTGTTTTATTGCTGGAAGAGAGAGCAATAAACACGGGATTCGCTTGGAGGCAAATAGGTATTATTACATTTATTACAAAACTAATACCTGGCAACCTGCTGCCTGCTGCAATGAGGGATGGGCAGCAATGAATTAATGGAATGAGTTATATGAACAAAAACAGTTATAGTCACTGGTAAATCAAGCAGACATAAAGTTGATGTAAACATAAATCTTAAAAAAAAAGTGTAATAAAGTAATAATAAAATTTAATTTTTACAAAAAAGCTAATAATTATAATAATTACCAATATATATATATTTTAAAACCCCCTTCCTAAGAAATAATTTAAGAATAAACAGCCAAGTGTGTAACATAGATTTCTGTTATGGGCTATCTAGGATATAGATTGCACATCTACACAATGAGTTTACAAAAAACATCTTCCCCTTAGCTCAAATATCCTCCATTATGATTCTGAAATATATAAAGCAAATGTCAAACACCCCGTGTCCTTCAGTGGGTGCTGCAATCACAAGTTTTATTTTAAACATCCCTAGAGGATAATAAACAATATGTAAATTAGAAACTATTAGTTGCTCAATGACAAACATTTGCAGGGTAGCATCCATTACAGTACAATACAAGTACAATAAGTGGAAAAACAAGTTTGAGCCTGAAAATTTAACTGTTATAGATATTGTTTAAAACACCATAAACATATTTGGGATATTGCCATAACCCTCAAACTACACATCTTCTGACATCCTCTTCCTAACCCCTCTCCCTGCTCTCCCCCATTTTTCTAATTCATTTACAAAATAGGAATGGGGGACATTATGAACAAATTCTTTTCCCTCCCCCTACTTCCTTGTGTCTCTTCATTTACTTTATATTTGATTCCCCTATCACCCATATTTTACCCTCTCTATATATTTTTTTATTGTACCTTATGTGTTATTTGTATATTCTTTGTCTCACTTTGTAGCACCTTATAAATGAACTTTAATAATAATAACAATAATAATAATAATATTGGCCCAAATTCATTAATACGCACGTAAGGGGACTTACACGTCTTACACATCTCTTATGTAAGTCCCCTTGACATGTAACATTGGCGCATATGTGCGCAAGATGTAACACGTCTTAAGTTCCGTAAAAGGGTTTGGTATTTAGGACCGTATTCAGAGATCCGTCCGAGAAAAGTTTGCAATTATTCGCACGGACGTAGCAAGGCAACACCCCTGACACTCCACCCACACGGACGGGGTTTCTGAGACTTACGATTGGCTTGACCTGCCTTATCTTTACGTGGGCATTTCCGTGCGTCAAGTAGTACCGTACGTGCGTATCTAACTAACCACACCAACAACTCGCCCACACGCCTTTATTAAAATGCCTCCCCCGCCCATTTTTATTTAAATTCTCACGTGTGTATTTTACTACGCTTGTGCAGTTGAAACGTACCTAAAAATATGCACGAAAATCGCAGCGAAAACGGTTCTCTGAATACGGCCCTTAATATCCACATGCCTAAACCCTGCCATACACGCTAATTAAGTTCCGGGGATGGGGACAAGCCATTCTGCATGGATCGGACACAGATCTGTGCGGTAAAGTTAAGGTAGAGCCATAAGAAGGAGGGGAGTGGCAGGGGCCTGGACTCCCCTCCCCATGCTTAATTACAGAGCTCTGAATCTGGTCCACTGTCTCAATATATTGTGGAGGGTGCTTAACACGCCCTCTGTGGACTATTTACATACCTCCCCCTACCACTAAACATATGAGCGATCCGCGTACTGCCCATCCCACCCGCTGTAAGAAACACTCCCTGTGCAGAACTCTGGATCTAGGTCCATATTGGGAACTTGAGGCGTGTACATGTGCGGTTGCAGAATGATCCAACCAATCAGAAACTGTCCCTTTGCCAAGGTTTTTTGTCCAGTCTATTGCAACTTCAGAGTGCATCTATTTAGAGTCGAATGATAGGAAGCTGTTTACTGTTTATTATAAGGACCGGTTCACCATTTATAAAAGAATGGAAATAAAGCACACAGAATGTATGAAATTATTATATATAGCAATTATAGCAAGTTAGGCATAAAACTTATAAAGACTTGTAAGCTGTGTGCATGTAAATCCCTCTAAAAATACACAATCATGTTAAGTGCTACAGTAATGAAGGGAAGGGTCCAAGGGTCCTGATTTCCATCCACACGGGTTCCAGACCAGGATTCAGAGGGATGGCTAGAACTGATCTGCACTATGCAGACATCCCTGGCCTTGTGTCAGGCCTTCATGTGGCCTGACACAGGGCTTACTAAATCAAAAGGTGAGAAAGAAACAAAGAGCGCAGCTATGGAGGTAAATATAAATGGTGATTATTTAATTATCAAGCGAACACCACTAAATGAATAAATAAAAACAATACAAAATGTAACAATGAGTTATACAATACAATAAAATGGCAGTGGGTATGGAAATGGGGTGTACACACGTCTGTGTACCCCTGTTACAGAAAAAACCTGGAATGAATCCTATATATCAGAGTAGTGCACTTAGAGAAATGGTATGAAATGACTGGACTTCTTATTGCTGCTGAATGAAAGCAGAAAAATCCTATGTAAAACGGATGAAAGATGAAGAGTTGGTGATGTTGATCCTGATATATAAACCTCTGAGAGCTTTGGATAGCTGGGATGGTAAATGTGCTAATGTTCCATAGTAAAAATAGTAAGTAGATAAAATATGTAAATACTTGCGGGTCCTTACGGGTTGGTGTTTGGACGGTAGATGGACCGGCCGTCTGTCCTGGCAGATCGGAGAGTGAGGATGTCAAGGCCGCGAAGCTCTCAGTAGATGTTAGGTGATGCACGTGGTGGTAAAGCGGGACAGCCGGTCCGTAGGCTTAGGAGGAAGCTAAGCGTCAAGTCCGGATCAACCGGATGTGTAGTCAGCCACAGGCGATGGTATGCTGTGAGGTATATGAAGGTATATGAACCAACAGATAGTCAGTACTGCTGAAAATATAGGAGATAGACACAGGTATGTTGTAATCCACTGGCCAGTGGGATAAAATCACTCTGACGCGTTTCTCCTTAGACAGGTTTTTTCAAAGAGTGCGGAGTAAAGATTGGTCCGGACATTTATACAGAACTGGTGTCCTTGATTAGGTTGATCATGTTTCAGATGTGCAGAATATGTATGCACGTAGTTCCCCGGGTATAACAATTTTATAATGGCAAAGAACAGTTGTTTTGCACAATGGAAGACCGCACAGAAGAAATAGGTACAAAATTCCAAAAAGACATATGAACTTTATGCTGTCTATTGGACTGTAATTATAATGTGGACTGATCAATTAAGTCCGATGTCAGATAAGAGTCCAAAGTTTTCCAGTCACAAATGATGTAATGTTTCCATTCCAGCATATATAGGCACGTGTTAACTGTTATAGAGGATAAATATAAATAAAGTGCTCTAATATGTATCTCTTTATAACATCACCAACTCTTCATCTTTCATCCGTTTTACATAGGATTTTTCTGCTTTCATTCCGCAGCAATAAGAAGTCCAGTCATTTCATACCATTTCTCTAAGTGCACTACTCTGATATATAGGATTCATTCCAGGTTTTTGCTGTAACAGGGGTACACAGACGTGTGTACACCCCATTTCCATACCCACTGCCATTTTATTGTATTGTATAACTCATTGTTACATTTTGTATTGTTTTTATTTATTCATTTAGTGGTGTTCGCTTGATAATTAAATAATCACCATTTATATTTACCTCCATAGCTGCGCTCTTTGTTTCTTTCTCACCTTTTGTTTTTTCTCATTTGGGGATTGGCAGTCCCCTTTAAGAGCTGCGAATGAGAGGCTTTTTTAGTGCAATATTTGTTCAGTTTATTGTATTGCAACTCTTTATCATAGTTTCCCCATTTCTAGGCATAGGTTTTTCTATTCCCCCTCAGATAATATCCATATTTTCACTACTTACATCTCTGACCGACCTAGTTTGGCGCCGACTAATAGGATTTATTTCCTATAAAGTTTTGGCTTACTAAATCAGCCCAGCCGCTCAGTCAGAAGTGTCTGGATTGGTCGGCATGCGTTCAAAGCAAGCAACTGTTTCCTTCTTTCTTTCTTTCCCTCCCTCTTTCTCTCTTTGCTTATCTAATGGATACTAAAGTGCTGAAAGAGGCCAGTTAACCTCTCTGGATATCATTAAGTAACATTCTTTTGGTTATCATACATAGGAACTGGTGTAAAGGTACAATGTCAGAACAATAGATAGAGGCAAGCAACTGGTGCTCCCCATATGACGCTTGCAGGGGCAGAAGTTGGCTGGCTCAGGCCCTATAGCAAGCAGATGGGGCCCAAGCCTGTATGGGGCTGGAATGGGGACGAGGCAGCTTAAGGCAGTGATTAGAACCTTGTATGAGTGCTAAGCATTTGTCGAAAGAACATCACTAGCAGCTATCAGCTCTGCCAACAATGTATTTATCTCCTATATGGAATGCTCAGCACTGCCTGAAGCTGCCAGCGTCTGACAGCTCAGCTAAAGTTCTGCACCAATGGTAGTTACATCACTGGGCACTGGTACAGTGTAGATATAGAATGACGAATGCTCTGCGCATACACAGCATTTTCCCCTCTCCTCATGTGCTTGCTCCACAGCTAAATCCTCTCTATGGACCAGATCCAGACTTACAATTGCGCTGCAGTCTCACTCCTTTGTTTGCGAGATATTATGACAGCAGACAACTACTTTAAGACCTACACACCATCCTTGCACAAAATGGGGCTTAGCACGCCCCCACTGCACATTTTACATACTGCCCCCATCCCCCCCACTAAGCGTGTGAGCTGTCCACAGTCCACCCTGTGTCGTCTGCCGAGGAAATGCTTCCAGTACCAAACTCTGGATCTACTGGGAATGTGACTTGTGAGCATGTGAGGTCACCAAACACTGGCTCTTCTGATCCTGGCGACTGGAAAACGCCGCCTGGATCCGAGTGCTGATGTGTCATTTACATTTGCATTTACTCCAAAAGAGGCAAAACTCAGAGTTTATCATTTCCTAGTAGACACTGGGATTTGTAGATGTAGGGATTTGTATCTAAGATGCTTTGGCTTCTTAGGTGTGTAATTACAGAAATTACCTACATGCGTGGTAGGTCATTTACGCAATCTGCGTACCAGTTAGATACATAGATTGCCTCAGTGCGGTTTTTAAAGAGTAGTTTAGTAGGAAAGAGGCGGCGTTAGAACTGGGAGGGGGGAGGGATTTAGATTAGCCCTGGAGAAGAGGGGGGGGGGG
>WWET01000333.1:176367-195426 GCA_011038615.1 Limnodynastes dumerilii
CTGAAGGCACATAAAGGGGAATACTGAGGGTGGCTGGAGGCACATAATGGAGAATACTGAAGAGGGCTGGAGGCATATGATGGGGAATACTGAGTGGGGCTGGAGGCACATGATGGGGAATACTTATCAGGGCTGGAGAAACATGATGGGAGATACTGAGTGGGGCTGAAGAAACATGATGGGAAACACTGAGGGGGGGCTGGTGACATATGTTAGGGAATACTGAGGGGGACTGGAAGCACATGATGGGGGTACTGAGGGGGGCTGGAAGCACATGATGGGAAAAACTGAGGGGGGGGGCTGGAGGCGCATGATGGGAGATACTGAGGGAGGCTGGAGGTACATGATGGGGAATACTGAGGTGGGGCTGGAGGCATATGATGGGTAATACTGAGTGGGGCTGGAGGCACATAATGGGAGATATTGAGGGGGTTGGGCTGGAGTAGAGATAAGCGGTTTGGATTTCGTGAAATCTGACAGATCCGAATTTTGGGGTTCCGAGTCAAACCAAGCCATGGCTAAGATCTTCCCGCCAAATTCGGATTCCAAATCGAGGCAAAATGCCTTCTCCCGGAAATGTCGAATCTCGCGGTTTTGGATTCTTCAGCACAAAATCTCATGTTATTTTTCAGCTACTTTGTGATTGTGCAGCTCACTAACACTGTTCTTGCTTTTTTTAAGTCTTTATAAGGCACTCCCTTCTGATTTTAAACCATGGTTGCCGACTGAAGGCACATGATGGGGAATACTGAGGGGGGCTGGAGGCGAGGGGGGCTGGATACTTTGCAGGACACCCATACACAAACCCCGGCAACGCAGGGACCGCCCCCCCACCGACAACGCAGGGACCGCCCCCCCCCCAGCGACGCAGGGACGGCCCCTATGCTTTTTATTTTTCTCCCTGAAATGATATTTAAAAAGTAGGCACGCATGATTTATTATTACATTTGTACCTATTAACTTTGGGTTATGCTGTTTTGTGTTATACTGGTACATTTATCATATGGAGTGTAAGGCCCAGATTTACTAAGCTGCAGGCTTTTGGCAACCAATCAGATTCTAGCTGACATTCTCTAGAATGTAATAAGAAAGTGAGAACTAGAATCTGGTTGGTCGCTATGGGAAACATCTCCACTTTTCCTTTTCCGCAGCTTAATAAATCTGGCCCTAAGTGGTTATGGTATGGTCAATTTGTGACTGATTGTTAATAGAAGTAAAGCAAGGCACACACTGAGGTTTTCAGGAATGATCTGACATATTTTCAAATCTATAGTAACCATTCTAGCCCCGACTTGCTTAATGATGTTCTCCATGCACACTGCTCTCAAGTATCCTGTGTATCATTTCAATAACTGTTCAAATTAACCTTTTGCTGCAATTATATGGTCGTCCACAAGGTGTGCGCTGTGCAGAAATGTGAATGTGAATTATTTCAGTTGGGACATCGTTGATCTTTTAAAATCTACACTACGCACTAAAAATCATTTGACACTACACACTATCTAACGATTACCCTGCTTGCACTTGCATATGTCTAGTGTCCTATAGTACAAGTTCCCTGTCTGGATAAATGGATCTGCCAAAACCAGGGTTGCCTACTTTTCAATGCTTCCCTTCGGGAGTTCCCAGAGGGAAGCGATAGATGCCTTGGCGGGGGATGGGTTTAATGATGCGATTTATGCTCCTGAAGCCCTGTCCACTGGCCATCAATGATCACTTAGGGTATTTTTAGGGTTGGGGGCATGGCTTGATGATGCAAATTGCAGCCCGTATTAAGAGTACCGGATGTATAACAGGAGGTAGGGAGCAGAGGAGAGGTAGGGAGCGGTGGAGGAGGAGAGAGACTTGTAAGTTGTGGTAAGGAGCTTAAAGAGAATTCTGAAAGGGACAGGAAGCCAGTGTAGAGATTGATAGAGAGGGGAGGTGGAGGCAGTGCGTTGAGAGAGGATGATGAGTCTGGCTGCAGCATTTAGAATAGATTGTAGAGGTGTGAGACGGACCAGAGGGAGGCCAGAGGAGAATGTTGCAGTAGTCCAGATGGGAGATAACAAGAGAGTGAATGAGCGTTTTAGTGGTGTCAGTTGTCAAGAGTGGTCTGATGCGACCAATGTTGCGGAGATAAAGGTGGCAGGACAGAGAGAGTGCGCGGATGTGGGGGGTGAAGGAGAGAGAGGAGTCCAAGATGTTGTCCAGGCAGCGGGCCTGGGTGGAGGAGGAGATAGTGGAGTCGCCAATAGTAATAGAGATAGTAGAGGGGATACGTGAAGGAGGGAAGGCTATGATTTCTATTTTGTCCATGTTAAGCTTCAGAAAACGTTAGGACATCCATGAGGATCATCCAATTATCATGTGATCAGGCCAATAATCACTGTAGTGTATGGTCAGGATAGATCTTTCAAATGGCCAATAATTGTACCAGAAACACTGTGGTACAACTGTTTGATCTTTTGACGTGCTTAATTTATATCGAGCACTAGCACCCAATATTTTAAGCTCAGCCAATCAGATTAATGAACCTTTTCTGCAAGTGTCTCCTTCTCCAGCAGGAGAGTTGTATGGCACCACTAACAAGACCTTTCCCTGGTGGGAATTAATCCCTTTCATAGAGCCATCTCTTGCTGTGATAGATAATCATTCCAGTGTATGGCCAGCTTTAACCACCTGTCACCTATCTAAGGAGCAACCAGTAGCCTGTTACCAGCTCCCCTGAACATTCCTGTAAGGACCGCCCTTCCCTGTGGGAATCTGGGACGGAGCAAAATTTACCTGCATGGGGGTAGCTGGGAGTATTACAATACAGATGGCATTGAGATAGTGACCTCTTCCAGACCCCAGGAGAAATGTGGATGATTGGTGAAACTGAGGTGAGGACCTTCTACTGACTTCACTCCCTCATGACTCTGTAGTATTTGGTGTGCCTGCCAAAAGCAGGGTGACTGAAGCTCAGAGCCCCATCACACTGGTGAAAAGCAATGGCCAAGCGGATGGGATCCGGGATAAAAGTCAGCATCTTGATTGCGACCATCCTGGTAGTTGGACCTTGGCAGGACAGACAAGGACTAGGCATTACGGTGCTGTCAGGGAAAAGTATTTGTGGCAGTATTTGTACCAGCCTGCCCGCACATGTGAAGAAAAGTCACATGGTCCATTAGAGCGACAGAGGCAATAAGATAAACTACCATCAACTGTAACCAAATTATGATAAAAAATATATTTACCTGTTTTGAACCCTGGGCGGTCGTTAATCTCACACACCCCTAAATAACACCCCTTGTGCCATTATTTAGTTGTTTTCAGTTCTGTTGATAGGATTTGAAAATCTGCATTGTGTGGTCACTCAAACTTGATGCACCAAAACACATACAGAATGACCAAGTAAAAATGTTGTATGTGATAATGGCTTGCAAATGAAAAGACATTAAAGCAGCATTGAATTAGCTGTGTGGGTGGAGTACAGTGATTCTCATCTATTACAGTAGCAGGCCTATGTGGATTTCTACTTAAATCCCATAGTAAGTTCATTCCATGATTATTCATTCTGCCCTTAATTAAATGTCTTGTTGCTGCAATATAGGACTCCCTTTAGGATGTATAGTACTGGTATAAAAGACTGAAGCCTGATGCAGCTCACCAAACTAGTAAGAAGATTTAGGGATAGTGGTATTCAAATAGAAATGTGTTTGCATCTCACTGCAGTGCTAGGATATCTATATTGCATTTTCTTTAATTAACAAAAAAAACAGGAAAAAAAATATATAAAACATAAAACTGTTCTAATAATTAAAAACAAGCAATTAAAATCCAATACAAGCCACTTCTACCCAACCCTGGCAATGCCAGCGGGATTAAGTCAAAAGCAGTTAGAGCATTTATGTACTAAACGCTTCTGTATACAACATCTTCTACCATCCTCACACCTCCCTCCTCTCAAATCCATAGAATCTCTCCTGCACAGATTCAGCAATTGTGACCTTCAGACCGTAAAACAGCTGCTCCAAAGTCCTATTTTATACCCTATTCCAAAACTTTTTATGGCAGATGTTTGAGCGGAAGCTGTGGGTATATTTTTGTATTAAGACGAGCATTAAAATGTTCTGATGGCTCCCTCTCTTATCTGATGTCCACACTGTATGATTTAACGCCAGCTTTCAAAAAAATGGAAAATATAAATGGAGAGTGAATTCTTTTTAGGCACTTTCCGTGGCTCAGCTTTTAAAACGCATCTTTGGGATTTTTCTTTATGAACCATGGTATTACTCTCGACCTTGAAGCTCTCTCTGTGTATCTCCAGATATGGTATCAAAAGCACATTTTCTCTCACCGCTCTGTCATGGGCAAAGGGTGTCTGAAAGTCACTGAGTGTCGGACTTCCTGAACAACACAGAACAATGTCCTAATGCAGGATAAACTATTAACTCCTTCCTTTCAAAGAGGCTAATCTGTGGAATGTCTCTCCTGCAAACTAGGGTTATAAAAACATCTGATAAGGCTTTGGACATATAATTTCCCCCCCCCCCACAATACATTCAACCCCCACTAAAGCTGACCACCGACGGACAGATTGTATCTGGCAATATACAAGTATATATACTACGGGTTATCCCAGGTCATTATATCATGTCTACTGCACATTGTTTGGGATAAAAGATTAAATATATGGGACCGGATCCTGGCTTAAGGACGTCAGGCCACTAACGCGTGCAAAGTGCATAAGTGGCCTGATTTGACTGGATGTGCCCTCCAGATGTTACGCTAGTGTTACTCCAGTGCTAGTCCAGATGAACTTTGTTCCATACGAGCCCATTTCCGCTAAAGTGGGCGGGGGGAAGTATGGTAATTGATGGGTATCCCTTTACTCAAGGTAGGATTATGGCAGCGTAAAGTCCGCACGAGAGAAGGGAATGACAGAGGGAGTTCACTCCCCTCTCTCTGTCGGACAGACAGACTCCCGCAGATATGGAATGCATGCGGGAGTCTGGATCTGGTCCATGGTCACCATCTAAAGACACAGACCTCTGACTTTCTCCTCTTATCAGTACAGCCGCATTGTATTTTATATGTTTGTTTTAACGTTCTGCACATATGGATGTATTCCATGTTAGCCAATCAGTACACAGTCTGCCTATTCAGACAAAATGACAGATCAGAACGCATCCGATAATCTCGGGTCAGTATGTATTGAATTAAGTAGTTTTAGACCCCATGTCAAGCCACCCACACCAGATGTAATATCATTACGCATAAGTATTTGAGTGGATGAAATTGTGTGTATGATGCCAGTCACAGTGTGCAGGGGCAATTGTATGAACACCAATCAGGTTCAAGTAAGATCATGAACATGTCTAATGTTCCACGAGCGCAGTAGCAGACGGTTTCCCTGTGCGTCCTTCTAAAATCCTGCATCAGCTCAGGGCTGTGTATTGTGAGTGTTAGCTGGAGAAGAGTTCCATTCAGTAACGGCGTCTATTCCATATTATAACACAGCTTTACATTCCTAACAAATATGAAACTTTTCATTATATTTTTCTGAAAAGCATCACATTGCTGCACATTTTGCTCAGGCATTTTGTTATATTTGTTTTTATTTTTTTAGGATTTGAATTTTCTACTTTTTATTTATGTATAGGATCTTTATTACACTTAAACAACATATAAATGACCAGTTTAATTATATAAAAGACATATAAGACATGTAGACACTGCTTCATTTAACCTCTCACCTATCTCAATATACGCATCTGGTGGCACGTTTCAAAAGTGTGCTCATTTTCAGTATTTGTTATCCAGAGCTGCTATGGTCAAAACCCTGGATAAGGTTTCAATTGAACAAAAAATCCTGATCAGCTTCTGTATTTCTCATTTGCTAAGGTTATTTCCTTTTTCTTTTGTTAAGCGTTTTTGTGACCTTCTGAAAAAGGGTTTTTATATTATGTCACACAGTAATGACTCCAGTTCATGCTATTGTGTCACACAGTAAGTTCTCCGGCTCATGCTCGTGTCATACAGTAAAGTCTTCATTACACATTATTATTCCACTCAGTAATGGCTCCTGCTCACATTATTATGTCACACGACAAAGTCTACATTTCTAAGATTATGCCACACAGTGATGCCTCCTGCCCACATTATTATTTTACAATGCAAAGTCTACGTTTCGAAGATGATGCCACACAGTAATGTCTCCTGCTCACATTGTACCGGATTCACACTACCGGACGTATTGCATATTTGTCCGGAGTTTACCGAAATTTGATTCTGCGCATGCGTAGTATCTACTTTTTGTTTGTATCTTTTTGTTACTTAGATTGCATATATGCAGTCTTTAAGACCGCATATACACAATCTACATAATGAAAAGATATGTAGATTCAAATATCGGTAAATATCGGTAAACTCCGGACGTATATGCGTATATGCAATACGTCCGGTAGTGTGAATCATGTCCATTATTATGTCACACAACAGCGTGAATCCGGTCCATTATTACCTCACACAGAAAAGTCTACATTTCAAAGATTATGCCACATAGTAATGTCTCCTGTTCACATTATGTCACACTGCAAAGTCTACATTTAAAATATGATGCCACACAGTAATGTCTCCAGTTCACATTGTTATTTCACACCAGTAATGTCTCCATCTCATATTATTATTTCACACTGTAATGTCTCACTTTATAATGTCTATCTATCTCATGGTTGCCGACTTGTGTCAGCTTCCCTCCGGGAGATCTCGGAGAGAAGCTTGCTACGCATGCGAGGGGCGGGGCTTAATGACGCGGTTTATGCAAATCGCGTCATTAGGCTCCGCCCCCTGACTCATACTGCACCGTTTTGACTTGCAATAGGGGTCAGGACGGGGCTTGATGCCGCAAATTGCGTCATCAAGTCCCTTCCTGTGCCTAGCAACACTAGTATACTAGTGTTGCTAGGCAGGGGGGCAGGACTTGAGGCCGTGGTTTCAGTGAAACCACGGGCCTCAAGTCACTTGCGGGAGATTTGCTGGCTCTCCCGGGATACCGGGAGTACTGCCCGAATTTCGGGAGTCTCCCGGACATTCCGGGAGAGTCGGCAACCCTGATCTATCTTATTATTATTTAACATACACATCATTACACATCTAAGCTTCAGCTAATTTTAACTCTTTATGATGATCTGTCATTGGCAACATAGACATGTGACTTTTGTTGCCACTTATTGTCTTATTCTTTTCATGTGTTGATATCTGTATCTGTACCCTGCCCTTCTTGTGCCTTCAGAGTTTGCCTTACTGAATGTCTTCCTGAAGGTGCCCCTAATTCTCTTCCTGCAATAGGCCATGGGAAGTCTACAACAAATATAAAGATGAAGTGAGCACCGCCTAGGTGAGAAGTAGCATAAGCGACCAGCTGTGCCTGACAGACATCAGTCTAGCTGGTTTTAGATGTTTCTAGAATATGTTAATAAGGGTTGCCTTTGATTGGTTAAAGGGGGTTAGGGTGGGTCATAGGTCAGGTGACAGTGGTTTTATAAAAGTCTGTCAAGTGGTTCTCCTCCTCTTTGAAGATTTTGTTGCCCTCCCTTTGTTAGGATGTATATTAACGTGTAAAAATTTTTCCACAGACGGGGCATAGGTTGGGCGGTAGAGGTGTGTGTCACCGTATTTGTTTTGGCGCAATTGTTTAAAAAAGAAAAGGGGAATGTAAATATCTGTTATCAGAGGCGCACCCTTCGAGTTATTACTGGGTCACCTGTCGCAGGACGGGACCTGGTTTCTGCCTCCTCCTTAGTTGAGGTGTGCACATGAAGAGGTGGAGCCGGAATGTAAATATCTGTTAACAGAGGCGCACCCTTCGAGTTATTACTGGGTCACCTGTCGCGGGACGGGACCTGGCTTCTGCCTCCTCCTTAGTTGAGGTGTGCACATGAAGAGGTGGAGCCGGGGGTGTTGGGGGGAGGTGGGGGCGCCTTTAATGATGACGTAATGTCATCGCTTTTTGTTCCTGGTGTGACACCACCTTCTATGGCCACCTTGCTCAACCCTAAATTTTATAGTCTTCAAAATTCACCAATTTTAGTAACTTTACTAATAATAAACCTATGTCCCCTTTTAAAAGCCAATTGAAGTTGTCCATGTCTTATTTCATTTGGTGTTTTGAGTGTGACTGATGTGTGTGGGGTGTCAGCTGTTGCTCGCTTAATCTACAGTTAAGTTACATAAGAATTGGGCTATAGATAGCAGTCAGCAAGTATGAAGTAAAGCATAGCCTCCCTTTAAGCCATGCCAAAACTGCGTATTAATGAGATCTTTATGATTTTGCTGTCTTAACTATTATGATGAAACTTTTGAAAATCAACATTTCAAAACCCTCTTAACTCTTTGTGTTGTAGAGTAAACAAAAATGAAGTACAACACAGAGTACAGTACAGGGCCAAGGGATGCATGCCAGCTTGTAATGAAAGATTTAAGGCTCAGAATGTTACTCTGTGATTCATCCTCCATTTTATCTCTGACTCCTTGCCCCAGGCTAACTGTGCCATCTTGCACATCTCTTCTCCAGCTTTCCTGTCCAGAAGGCGGGCGCTTATAGAGAGTGCACCACACTGGAAGTTGAGATGCACGAGGGCTTCTGCTGATGACAGGTCAGAGAGAACACCACCTGCATTAGCAGACACTGTAGGGAGAGCAGGGTGTATACCAGCTGGAGCCAAGAGATCTGAACAGATTTTCTTCTAACATGGTATTTAGATGAAAGTCCAGTCTAGCGTATGTAATACTAACGGAACTATTTACAAAGCTCTTTCTGAACTTCAGAATAAAGCACATACAGTAGTTTGATAAATATGACCTGTATTGAAAGAAGACAGAACAGATTTCCTTCAAATGGACAGTCGCTGGCTGGTGTTGATGAATGGTCCATGTTACTAATATGACATTGATTTGGGTGGTGAAGTTGGTTGATATCTGTCCACAATGCTACACCTGACCCCTGTTGAGGTCAAAGAATGATCTTAATTACAGGTTCAGCTCCCTACCACAATTCCTATAATAGACCAGATCCAGCATGACGCAGAACTGTCAATTTATACATTCCGAATTCGCATTACTCTGCGAGTGCATCGGGACGCACTATGAACAGTTCTGGATCGCACACCGTACGCCTTTCCGATGGTGGGGTGTGACACTCAGCCACACGTACTTAAAATAGTAAAGTAAAGGCTTAGTTAAGCCCTCACGTATGAACCTTCATTATTCATTATGCACCGCCCCATTTTAGGTGGCGTATGTGTGCATAAAAGTTAAGGTAGGCTCCGTACAGGCAAGGAAAGTTAACTTCCCTTACAGGAATGGAATATAGGATCGCACTGTGCAGGACTTACGATCACTGGACCTGATTCACACATAAGAAGCAAAAGCAAAAGCTTCTTAGGTGCGGAGATTTCAGAGTTGACCTACTATGCATATGTAATACCGCCTCAGGAAGGGGTATGGGTCCCCGCAAAAAATGGCCTTATTTTGAAACTGGCTGGGATATCGATTGCTTATGCCTCGAAGAGGCATACCAGTCGATCCCTGGAGCACCAAATATGGTGCTCCAAACGGTGAATGGCTAAACTAATTCCAACCCTTCCCCAAATTCTAACCCTAACCCTTCCATTATCCTAACCTTCCCTTCCCCGCAGCCTGACCCTAACCCTCCCTTCTCCCTAGCCTAACCCTAATACTCCCTTCTCTATAGCCAAACCCTAAGACCCCCTTCCCTGTAGCTTGACCCTAACCCTCCCCTTCTATGGTCCTAACCTTAACCCTCCCTTCCTAAGCGCCTAACCCTAACCCCCCCAATACTAAAATGCCCCGAAGAGGTTACTCACCTCTCCGTAGCTGTAATCCGTTGGGTCTGCGAAAATGAATGGGCGAGTATGCCGATCGGCACACTCACCCATTCTTACAAAACATTTCTAAAATGGCCCCCTATTCGAAATAGAGACAGACGAAAATAAACTTTCGGCTTCTCTATTTCGCAAAGCGGACCATTGGACCGGAGACTGCAACAGCTAGAGAAGTGTTTAGATAGAAGTGAGAGGGAATTAGATTAGCCAGGGAGGGTGGAGGGGAGCAGGGGAGAGGCATTGTCCATGCATAGTTTCCTTCTTAAGTTTCCTTCTTCTATGCGGTCTTTAAGACCGTGTATACGCAATCTACGTTGCAACATGCAACGTAGATTACGTTTCAGAATTACTGCACATGCGCAGTACAACTAGGCGGAAAACTCTGGCCTTATATGCAATGAGGCCGGAGTTCTGAATACGGCGCTGCATGTGGATAATTTGATTGGCTGGTATTTTTAAGCGATTTCACCAACCCTATGCCAATCCTTTTAGGATGGCACAATATCACATTTTATATGTATTTGCAAACACTGTGTAAGATCCTGTTTTTGTGATGAGGGTGTTGCCAACTGTATATAACTGTATAAAGCAGAAGCCACTAGCAATAGATAATAAATTAATAAATAACATTATACACAATGCATTCTCTAGCACCAACAGAGTAAAACTTACATGAAAGCAGGGAAGGCGCCATCAGGGTTGGGCTGTCGATACTTTTGTCCCAGGCCCAGAGAGAGTGGGGCCTGCTGACACTCACTTTATTCCTGCAGCAACAGGTATTGGAGTTATCCTACAACCGATACTTGCTGCAGGAGAGCTGTATGATGTTTCTGGTGGCGGCCCTGAAAGCAGGCAACTGCTCTCCAGACTGAGCACCTGTCTTTAATTGCTCCACGAAGTCACTAATATATTGGCGCCACAGTCACACACAGAGCTGACAGGCGAAAATTAGGACCATTGTCTATTGGGATTTCCTTTTTGAGATGTTTCTCCTTAATAGAGATTTGAGCATCAACATCCTGAATACTAATAGGATGGAATAGGATTTGAAAATGTCTCTAATTGCCAAAAATTGTTCATGTAATGATCAGGAAATTATATATTTGTTGATAATCAATTGATGTTCTAATAGTTCATATGATAAGCTGTGTCATGTTATCTTGAGTTTCCTTTCTACAGACTTTTCTTACACAATCTGGTTTTTGGATCTATCATATACTAAACTAAACCTGTCCAGTATGTAAACAGCAGATATATGCATGGGGGAGCATGGGGGAGCATGGGGGACCAACTTGGACAGCTGTCAGTGCCTAGCAGATTATAATCGGGTTAGACAAAGCCTTTTATAAACACCTTGCCAGCAGCTTAACGTTGTCCGCTGCCAACCTCTGAGTGCTGAATACTGTACTTTTAAGTTCCTTTTATAGGAAGGATCAAAATCACCAGCAAACTTCCTTGGGGCTTGGCCCTGCAACACTCGCCACCTGATCACCTGTATTCCATTTGTTCTACACTGAAAAGGATATAGTGGGCACCTCAACTGCACAGGTGTGTTGTGGTACATGCACTACTGAAGACCTAAGTCTCACATTTTGACAGCAAAACCCTTTGGGTCTCCACAGTGTCTAGCAGCCGAATTCCTTCCATTCACTGTCTGTCTCTTTTCTACCTTTATGGATTCAGTTTACTGGCTTGGACATATCTTCTTCACAAACACATTGCTTTACCTTCTCCTTCCTCTGTAATTCTTGTCATGATCAGGATTAGTGGATTATATTTGTTGCCATGGGTTACAACTATCAACTGCCAGTACTTATAAAAGACATAGCAGTAACGTACAGGCAGAATGAAAGATAAAGTGATGTATTTAGCACAACAGAGAAGAAAAAATGCCCAGGCCAATAAATCAGTCACCTGGAGGTTGACAACTCCTGTTCTGGAAATAGCAAAATCACTAAATGGTGAATTTCTTAAAGTTCCACCAGGCACCATAATCTGTTTTAGAAGAATAGGCTGCAGATAATTATACACTTAGCATAAAAAAAATAAAAAAAATTGTCATAAACATGCATATAAAAGACCAATAAACAAAAAGATGGACAGGCGTGTGGCAAATCAGCACTTATCGGCCATCACAGTGTTCCTGTGACACACGGATAATGCTTTCTCTCTCAAGCTAGAAATTACAAGTGTAATTCTGATCTCCTACATGCGAAATGTGAGGCTTTGTCTTTGTCAAGCAGGAAATCCTTTTAATAACCGCACACACACACTGTCAGGAGCTTTGAAACATATCGCTCACTGACGATCAATGCTTTGTATTATTTTCTAAGACTGAAAATCAGAAGCATTTTAATCTCATAGGATTCCGGCTCCCCACATTATAAATTTCATATTATGGTTAATAATTGTCAGCCGAGACTGGAAATATGTGAGCTGATCAATATCGCACTTTGGAATTAATCGTTGGAAAAAAGGCTGAGCGGGTTCCCAGTGAATGATGGATTTTATTTAAATGGGATTCATTTTGCAAACACCTATTTTTTATTAGACTAAGGATCAGCATTTGTGATGAACTTTTTCAAATTATGCTTTGGGCTAAAATTAAGGCCGATATTTTATTCGGGCTCTTTAAATGTCGCTTTTGTGCGTGTTTTGGGAAAATGATCAAGACGGGATTGTAATGGAGTACTGAGTATACCCTGCTTGTTATTAATTGCAAGTTTCTTAGAGAAAGAGACAGGAATGATATAGCCTTATGTGAATTAATGGAAGGGAATGTATCATTGTGGTTCTAGTAATATGTCAAATGAGATGCATGCTATTCCCGAAAAACAGTGTGCACAGTGTCGCATTGGATTCTGGGAACTTTGAATAAGCTGTGCTTATGGCGTTAAACCAGTATATCAGTTCTTGTTAGATTCATTATGCACCACAAATGCCAAGACTGAGTATACCCCAATATTTTTCCAAGCAAATATCTTAGGACTAAATAAGAATAATTGTATATAAAAAAAATTACTATTACTTTTACTATATTTACTTTCCAGAGGTGAAACTACACACAAAAATGAAAATGTATGTTCTTTAACTCCCTGTGTAAGTGAAGGTAACATATGTTGAATTATAAATGGGGAATGTCATGATAATTTCTTTCAGTGCCAATGGGGTAGATCCAGACCTATGTACGTCAGCGTATTTATGCTAGCCGGTGACGTAAAAACACAGTTTTGTATGTACTGCGTATGTTACGGCACGTAACTCTGAACGTATGTACCAGCATCGTATCAACAGCGTAACTACGAACGAAGGGGTGTGACATCTATACGACACCCGTAATTACGCTTTGGAGGTGGGGTGAGGCATTTAAATCGTACAGTATGGGTGTGCTTAAGCACTTATATATGTGAAACGCTTTGAAAAGTTAAGGTAGGGTTTGGCAAGCGTAAAACGGCAAAAGTACGTACGGCCGACGGGGGTGTCTAAGAGAGCTGTCACGAACTGCGAGGAATGGTGGGACCTGCCCCGGGTTTCCAGGGAAGCAACAGATGAGCAGGAGTGAAATGAAATAATGTTTGACTTTAATAATGATGGTTGCACAAGACAGGAACAAAGGGTAACCAATAATAAAGAACAGTCTTTGGATCAAAAGAGGCAGAGGGACCAAAGGGAATGGATGAGTGCTGGTGAGGATAAGAGTCCATGAGCAATGTAGAAGGCGAAGGATATACGATGAGTTCGAGTTGCGGTAATTGTGAAGTAGAAGCTGAATGTGAGCGAGATGAGTCCGGTTTGCTGAGACTGCAGGTTTGAGGTATAGTGAACAGGACTGGCGTAGACTGGATCAGGACTGGTGGCTGTAACTGGACCAGGATTGGAATGCTGGGTTGCACCTGATTGGTGTGCTGGGGTGCGCCGGGCTGGGGTGAGCCGGGCTGGCGTGCTGGGGTGAGCCGGGCTGGCGTGCTGCAGTGCGCCGGGCTGGCGTGCTGCGGTGCGCCGGGCTTGGCGTGCTGGGTCGAGCTGGACCACAAGGTTACTGGACCGCACTGCGAGGACCACGGCACTGGAACCAGAAAAGGACCCAGGACAGCGGAACCGGGACGGCAGGACCAAGATGGAAGGACCAGGACGGCAGGTTGTACCTGGATAGCAGACTGGAACTGGGCTAGACTGCGAGGACCACGGCACTGGATAGCAGACTGGAACTGGACCGGGATAGCTGGGTCAGGATCCACAGAGAAGGCACTAGACTTGAGTCAGCACAGTACTGGACTGAGGTCTGCGAGGCACAGGACGGGAGTCTGCGAGGCACAGGACGGGAGTCTGCGAGGCACAGGACGGGAGTTCCTGTTCACTCTACCTCAACCCTGCAGTCTCAGCAAACCGGACTCATCTCGCTCCCATTCAGCTTCAACTTCACAATTACTGCAACTCGAACTCATCGTACATCCTTCGCCTTCTACATTGCTCACGGACTCTTATCCTCACCAGCACTCATCCATTCCCTTTGGTACTCTATCTCAACCCTGCAGTCTCAGCAAATCGGACTCTTATTCTCACCCTCATCCATTCCCTTTGGTCCCTCTGCCTCCTTTTGATCCAAAGACTTTTCTTTATTATTGGTTACCCCTTGTACCTGTCTTGTGCAACCATCATTATTAAAGTCAAACATTATTTCATTTCACTCCTGCTCATCTGTTGCTTCCCTGGAAACCCGGGGTAGGTCCCACCATTCCTCGCAGTTCGTGACAGATAGATCTGGACCTATGGATCCAACAGGGGAAAACCCTTAAGGGATAATGCCTACCCTGGCCAACAGATTTGAGCATCAACATCTTCACTTCAAAAAATTCTCAGTCTCATCCTGCTAAATGTGATGGAGATCCGCCTGTTATGGACTCAAATTTTTCTGGAACAAGTATGGATCATCTTGTCCTATCTCCATCTAACCACGATAATCAATTTCTTCATGCCCTATACTCAGAAGTTCTGTCGTTCCGTTCTCAGTTGTCCCAGGTTCTTTTTTTTTTTGCCAAGCCTGCTCCAGAAGCTGTCCTGTCCTGAAGAGAAGACATCAGCTTCTGCCTGTAACTCCGTGCAGCCCTGCCCCTCCATGCAGGATTCTAGTACACCCGGTTCGGTACCATCCTCCCAGTCAAGTTCTGGACTAACCTCCAAGTTCAGTCTGGGAATTCCCCAAGAACATCGGAAGTCCAGAATTTACCAGCCCACGACCACTGGTACCAGAATTAGGGGTAGATACCATCCACCTCTCTCGATGGAGGAGCACCAATATAGACTAACTCATAGACTCTGTCTTTACTGTGCTGGCGCTAATCACTTTCTGCTGTCTTGTCCTGTACGGAAACCAAGAGACTTACAATCTAAGAACGGGGTCCCAAGTCAAGCAGCCCCAGGAGGGGCGTCAAACCAAGTAGCCCCAGGAAGGGTACCTAGCCAAGAAGCCCCTGGAGGGGCATCAAGCCAAGTAGCCCCTGGAGGGGCATCAAACAAAGCAGCCCCTGGAGGGGCATCAAGCCAAGCAGCCCCTGCAGGGGCGTCTAGTCAAGAAGCCCCAGGAGGGGCGTCAAACCAAGTAACCCCAGGAGGGGTACCTTGTCAAGCAGTCCCCGTAGGGACATCATGTCAAGCAGTCCCCGTAGGGACATCATGTCAAGCAGCCCCTGGAGGGGCGTCAAGCCAAGAAGCCCCAGGGGGGGCATCAAGCCAAGTAGCCCCAGGAGGGGTATCTCGTCAGGTAGTCCCTGGAGGGACATCATGTCAAGCAGCCCCTGGAGGGGCGTCAAGCCAAGAAGCCCCAGGAGGGGCATCAAGCCAAGTAGCCCCAGGAGGGGTATTCCGTCAAGTAGTTCCTGGAGGGACATCATGTCAAGCAGCCCCTGGAGGGGCATCGAACAAACCAGCCCCTGGAGGGGCATCAAGCCAAGCAGCCGCTGGAGGGGCGTCTAGTCAAGAAACCCCAGGAGGGGTCCCAGACCAAGTAATCCCTGACGGGGTGTCTACCAAGGGAAATCTTAAAAAGGCTTCAAGTGTCTTGGCACCGAAGGGAATCTTCAATGCCTCGCTCACCAAAGGTATCCCTTGCTTCTTATCACCTGAAGACTCATCAACTCAGTTTCCTGAACACTGGACTGGATCAGGCAAGGCACAGGACTGGATCAGGCAAGGCACAGGACTGGATCAGGCAAGGCACAGGACTGGATCAGGCAAGGCACAGGACAGATGAATCAGGACAGCCAGCTTCATGAAGACCAAGTAGATCTGGGCACTGAGGATAGAGTGCACAGGGTTTAAATAGAGCGTCCTGTGCACCGATTGGCTGGAGGACCGGAGAAGAGGATTCTCATTGGTGGACAGCGTCATGTGAGTATTTCAAGATGGCGGCGCCCACGGACCGGAGGCGCCGCTGATCCTGGCGCCAGAACACACGTGGGACGCCAAGATGAAGCTGCAGCATGGTGAGTAGTGCAGTCTGTCACTGTGACAGGAGCACATAGTAAATATGCTAGCGTAAATATGCTACGCCTTGAAACCTAATGGAAACATAGGTCTAGATTTGGCCCATTGTGTTGATAAATAGTGTATCTTGAGAGCAAAGGTTATTCCATTACAGCTAACGTGTTTCTTCTTTGTCTTGGCAGCTACCACTGTAGGATCACCTCAAATAATGATTTTAAACTTTATAGGCAATAGGCCTAAATGAATATTCTGTGGAAAGCCATTTAAGTGACATCACTAAAACCATTTATGATGTAGGTCAGTGACATGAACAGTCTAGCCAGAGCTGTTAAATAGTAAGCTTGTTGCATTATGTAGCTGAATGGAAAAAAACCAGCATATCTAATATAATTAAATGGAGCTGAACTTACACCATTTTTTTTGGTGCAAGTATAGATTTGGCCAATATCATGTTCAACTGAAAGGGGAGGCAAATTTAAATAGTGAAAGCAGAGTTGGAATTGAGAGGAGAAGTTTCTTAGCTCAACTCTATTTCATAGATTAAATATAAAGCTATGCAGTATTTGAGTTCTATATGCAAAAGTAAATTATTATCCCTTCATGCAAAAGATATAAAATTAATTAGCACCCCCTTACTTTGCAAAATGGTTTAGCCGAGCTGCACACTTACACATATTTTGCCCTTACTCTCAAACTGTGAATCAGCCTCGATGTTTTTACCTTCTATATAAGAATAGAATTTTTCTATAAATCTCCTATCAATTGATGCATTGAATCTCAAGACTTACATGTCTACTCACCTCTTGTAACAACCCTCCGTTGTAAATTAAGGATAGGATATGTCTGATCCCAGTGGTGTAACTACCGGTGATGTGTCTGCAACGGGGGCCTAGAGGAGAGGAGGGGTCTATAACAGAAGCTGCAGTTGTGCACAGTGACTCAGTGACAGTGCCTGGTCCACTACTGATAATAATGCAATGATCAGGCACTGTGTCCTTGCTACAGTTGCAGTGTGATGCTTGCGAGACCTAAGGTTAGCGTATTCCACACAGATGAGCGAAGAGGACAGATTAAAAAGAAGAAAAAAGACAGCAAATCAAAGTGAAGATAAGAGGTTAATAAAGAGAAAAAATGGGGAATTGAGACAGTGGGTTTGGTAAATGCAATGGTAAGGCAGATGGACACATACAGAGACATATACAGGGGAAGGAAAAAATGGCTGGAGGCATACAGGGGCATTAAGCTTTGTTTGGTATGGCAATAACTAGGATGGGTGTGGGTCCCCATCCATGGCCTTAACCCTCCCTTCCCAAGAGCCTAACACTAACCCAATTACATACTCACATATTCATAAAAAAATATCTAAAATGGCTGCCATTCTATTGTTATCATAAGTAATCTTTATTGTGTGGTGGTATAATAATATGGGGCAGTATGCAGAGCTCCGGGCGCATTGCATCAGAGTTTTCCGATATTTGTTACAGCACATGTAATTTTGTAACGTCATCTACGTTGCTAAAAGAAATGTAGATGGTGTTACCAAATCACTGCGCTTACAGCCCATGATGTCTGTGTTGTACATGTCAGAATACTTATTAGGTCACTGTAACTGTAATTCATTAGTAATACTTGCTTGTAACACTGAGCTACAGAAGCAGCTGATGATACACTGGGCTTTTGCTACAACTATCTTCTGGCCTTGACCTCTGGCCACACCCTTTGACTGTGTAGGGCCCCCTTCCCCACTGAAAACCATGTTGAATTTCAGAGAGTCACATTGATTTCCTCATTTGCATTTTTTCCTTTTAACCTGTTATGTAGACTGGAGGCTGGATCGCCGCTGGATACTTGCATGCGGGCATGGGGAAGGCCACTCCTTTCACGTGACCTTATTATCTGAGGAATCTACCTTAACATTTCTGATGCATCAACACTTAAAATGATAACGTGTAGTATATATAATAATTGAGACTTTGGGGGATATGTAATAAATGTTTAAATGATTTAATGACTGTTCACCTGCGAATGTATCAACAGTATATAAAACAGCTATTTTATACAGCAGCAAAATTGTAGAAAAACTACAATTTTGCCATGTTGATGCTTCTTACATTCACTCTTTTGAACGAGTATTGAGATTCCTTTTCTGATTACTGGTTACCCAGCAAATATGATAACAATTCTATAATCAGAATAAGAGAATAACAGCTATGGCAATAAGAATAAAGTTCTCATGTTTCTGTTTCCACAGTTACTAAGTGAAATAAGAACAACCCAAGAAATAAAGTTATCAACCACTTGTCTTCCCTGGCACTGAAGTAGTGGAAATCATATAGGGTCAGTTCCCTGGCTGTCTTGTTATATGTGGAGGCAGTTTACAGACAGTAATATGGCAGCAGATGCTGAAACCTCTAGGCTGTCTGCTGACCCGCTTCATGTTCAAATACTTGCAACAGCTGGCTAGCGAAGAGACTTCTTTCACAGATCTGTGGGGATCTCAGCACCTGGTCTCTTCACAGTTCTTATAATATACCTATGATACAATCCAGAGTCCTTACATGCCTACATTGTGATCCAACACGCTAGATAAGGGAGCTGTAACAAGAGCACCACATCTATATTCAGCACTGGTGCTGGAGCCTTTGCCTTGATGAGGCATAGCAATCGATTCCTGGAGCACCGAACACTCCCTAACCCTAAGTCTCCT
>WWET01000333.1:199763-217196 GCA_011038615.1 Limnodynastes dumerilii
ATATATAGATAGATAGATAGATATATACATATATAAATATCAGAAAAATACAGTAAAGTAAAGCAAGCACAGACAAGGCAAAATGCCAAGCTTGATAGATCAGAGAGAAGGGGATAGAGCGCAGTTAGAGGTTGAGAGAGAGCAACCAGGTGGGAATGGAATAAAAGGGTATCAGAGGGGGACAATAGAATATGAAGTGAGGGGGGGAGTGGTGGAGGAGGGAAAAGCACTAGGATGGAGGGCCCTGCTCACGTGAGTTAACACAGTAAGTAGGATGAACTTACAGAAGACATAAGGAGGGTAAAGAGAGGAAGGAGAAGAAGGGATAGATGTAGGATAGATGTAGGATGCAGTGAGGATGTTAAGTGGAGGAGGGGTAGGCTAGCCTGAACAGATGAGTTTTGATTGAGTGCTTGAAGACTTACAATGTGGGGGAGAGTCTGACTGAAGAACGGAAGTCATCCCAGTGGAGAGGTGCAGCACAGGAGAAGTCCTGGACACTGGCACTTGCATTTCCCCTCCCTCTCCCTCTACCTTTCCCTATGATTTCTATTTCTTTTCTTTGTATTGATGTAGTTGAACATCAAGTAGGGCAACTGTATATCAATCACTGTCTATTAGAGCATCCAGTAGGTTCATATATGTGTTACTTGGATAATATTTTGTGGATTCTATTGTAATCTCTGCTTGATTCTAATATGCTTTGTATTCGCTGTAACTACCATACTAAAAAAAAAAACTGTTAAAAAAAAAAAAGAAAGAAAGGGGGAAAGACGGATGAGCGGGAGGCCAATGAGGAGGAGGTTACAGTAGTCAAGACATGGTATGACTAGAGAGTGGATGAGGATTTTGTTAGCTTCATTGGTGAGGAAGGGACGGATGTGTGCAATGTTGCATAGCTGATGTGAGGTATAAAGGAAAGTGAGAAAACAATGATTTCCGTTTTGTTCATATTCATCTTGAGGAAGCATTTGGCCATTCAAAATGACGCAAGGAACTCGGAAATCTTAGACAGAAGAGAGGGGTTGAGGTCAAGGGAGGATAGGTAATTTTGGGTGTCATCAATGTAGAGGTGTTAGTAGAAACCAAAGGTGCTTATGAGGTGAGGATATGTAAAATGAGAAGAGGAGCGGGCCAACGACAGAGCCCTGTAGGACACTATTAAGGAGTGGATAGGGGGGAAGGATGAGCTAGTGGTGGAAAGAGAGGTGCGGTCAGAGAGATAGGAGGAAAACCAGGAGACAGCAGTGTCAATGAGACCAAAAGAGCAGAGGGTTTGAAGCAGGAGAGGATGGTTAACAGTCTCAAAAGCAGCTAACAGATCAAGAAGGATGAGGATGGAGTAGTGGCCCTTGGATTGGCAGATAACAGATCATTTGCCACTTTGGTAAGGACAGCCTCAGTGGAATGGAACGGCCGGATATCAGATTGGAGGGGGTCCAGAAGGGAGTTGTCAATGAAGTTGCTGATGAGATGTAGGTAGACTAAGTGCTCAAGGAGTTTGGAAGGGGAGAAGGGATATAGGGAAATATAGGGAGGGAAATGTAGGGTCCAGATTAGGATTTTTGAGAATGGGAGAGACAAGGGCATGCTTAAAAGAGGAAAGAAAGAAACCTAGACAAGGGGGAAAGGTTGAAAAGGTGGGCTAGATGGGAGCAGGCAGTTGGAGAGAGGTGTTTGAGAAGGTGTGACGGAATGGGGTCCACAGAGCAGGTTGAGGGTGGTGAAGATACTATTAGGGAATGAGAGATATATACACAAGGAGGGGGAGATTGGATGCTGTAGACAGACATACACAAGGGGACAGGAAAGGATGGCTTTAGAGAGACACACAGAAGAAGGCTGGATGGAGGCCTATATAATATATGTAGATTTCTATGTTTTATTAGTTAATTCCTCATATTGTTTTACTTTCAGACATTTCCTTTAATTAAATGTAGCCCAGTAAATACTTTTTTTTTCTATTCTATATATTGCATGGGTACATTGAGACCATTACTTTAATTAACCTATATTAATAGGCTATTCCTGTTAACATGAATAAGGGATCACACATACGCACACAAAGTGTATAAGTGGACTCTATGGACTTAAGTGCACACGTGCCCTCCAGATTGTTACGCAGAATGGGTATCTCGACCAGGGAGCGGAGTCTAACTAAGAGCTGGCTTTACTAGAGCCCCTGAGGGTGAGGATAGGCTGGGCTACAGGACACCTAGCAGGTCGCAGCCCCCAGAGGCAACACCCAGAGAAGAAACGGAAGAAATGGAAATAGAAGTAACAGAGAGCGGGAGCATGAGAGCTAGCAGGGGCTAGCTCTGACAAACTACACAAAGGGATAAATGAAATGAAAGTGCACACTCACACAACAGAGGCGGAACTACAGGGGCGCCAAACAATAACAGCAAGAGAAATGAGGTTAGGCTGGGACAAGAGGAGACACTAGGATAAGAAGGCTGGAGGACACAAGGAGTAGGCAGAGAAATTACTGGAGCTGGGGCACTCAGAAATCTCAAGAAAAAAATGCACAAGTTAGAGAACAATAGGAGAGCTGGACACAGACTAGTGAACTAGAGCTATAACCAGCAGTGAGGAACAGCCCTGCTGGAGCTTATAAGGCAGAGTTGCCAACTCTACAGGAATGTCCGGGAGACTCCTGAAATTCGGGCAGTTCGAGCCTGCAAATTTCCCGCAGAGGGCTTGAGGCCTGTGGTTTCATGCAAACCACAGCCTCAAGTCCTGCCTCTCTGCCTGGCAACACTAGTAAGTATTAAGTATTAAACTTAAAAAGGGGGTAATTAATAGTTAAGGGGCAGGGTTTAATGACACGATTTGCATAAATCGTGTCATTAAGCCCCGCCCTCTACATGCATCTATTAAAAGTCGTCAATTTTGTTATAAGGGAACTGCTGGCTATTGATGGCCAGTAGTCCAAAACAGGGGAAATGATTGGCTGGAGTCCTGTCAGCAATCACAGTAGCCTAAAGGCAATAAAAGACAGAGGAAATGGCACACCCACTATAAGCAGCAGCTGCTGGAAACAGACAGCTGTAGGTCCTGCAGGGAATGATTCCCCTAGAGGCACTGGGACAGGACAGCAAGGGCAAGTTGCAAATAACTTACTACTATTAACTAATTTACTAACATAACCACATCATACGGAACTAAGTTTTTTTTTAAAGCTATTTGGACTGTGGGACATGCACTCATGTGAGCAGGACTTCTCCTACCACTGTCAGCCAGAATCACAGAAGAGCTATACCGGTGATCATTTCATGGTAAGCTGCTTGACAGACATTCTTCATTGTAATAGGTTCCCTTCCTTATCACTGATGCTTAATGATAGACTCCTAATTCTTGAATTATTTGGGGTAAATGCAGCTGAAGACTGAAGCATTATATGTTTTTCTTCTAGAAAGGCATACGGATAAAGGTTATGTCTGCCAACTAATGGGCTGTGAGCAATAACAGTTAGTTATATTGAAGCTATTTTAAGAGATTTACCTTGTTACACTAAGGGCCAGATTTACTAAACAGTGATTTTCAAACAGTAGCATTTTTTTGGGCTATTTTTCTGCTATTTTCTGATCGCTGGATTTACTAAAACAAACAAAACAATAAATCGGCCAAAAAAAAGAAAAAATCTCCCAAAAATTGCCACTGTTTAAATCGCCATGGCAATTTAGAAAAGGCAGAACATACAAATCGCTGTATTTACTATACAGCGATTTGTACAATATCTGCAATGTGGTCCAAAAGTCAGGCGAATAAAAAGAGGTGGGTGTGAGTGTCGATTTTGTTCAAATCGACACCCACTAAGGATAAAAACCCACTTTAAAACAGTTTTGATTTAAAAAACAAAACAAAAACATCTTTATAATATAAAAATGTGAAACTTGTTTATCATTACAATAAACACAGCCGGTGCATGCACTTAAGCCATAGCATGCTGCAGCATATAGTACTATGTTTACCCATGTTTAGCAGGCATGCTTTGCCTTATAGTACCATAAGCAACAGCATGCCAAGGGTTAATTGCATGCTGCCGCATACAGAATGGCCCCCGTTCCAATATTAAAACAGTATTTGCCTCCGTTCCTATGATAAATAATGCACATAGCCCCCGTTCCAATAATAAAAAAGTATCTGCCCCTGTTGCAAGAATAATAAATAACGTGGCCCCCGTTGCAAAAATAATATTTCAGGTGGCCCCCATTCCATAAAAAAATGAATTAATCTGACCCATGTTTAAATTATAAATGTAAAATGGTCTCCCGACCATGAAAAATTTATATAAATGTTGTACGTCTGTAAATATAGTTATAGATTACAATATTTTTTCAAAAGCACATATATAAAAATAAAAATATTCTGTTTGCTTGCTGTTTGGATGTCATCTGTCTTGCCAGGCACAGTTTGTAACTCCTCTTCTTTCTTGCCTGCGCGAGGTCCTCCTCACTCTTTGGTGTCCCTCTGCCTAATGAGGCCTGTCATTTATGGGTCCCTATTTGTACACTCTTACAGGAGTCCTGTAAAAATCGCCGGCAAACTGCGGCAATGTGCAATTTTTAGGGGCGAGTTAACTTAGTAAATCAGGCCTTAAGTGATAAATCCAACTTTCTTATCAACACTCATTATTTAAATAAGTATAGTGTATTTGCATATTGTGCGTAGAGACATTGGGCAGAATGATTAGGATGGCACATACATAAGTCTTCTATCAGTCTGCACTGCGCATATGCAGTACAATGAATTCTGCATCTGGGACGCAGCTGTATGATGCAGCATTCCATGTGGAATTCACTATCCGCATGCTGGATGAGATTTGCATAATGGGCGGGCACAGGTATGCAAATCATACAATAAGGGCTTGGCTAGACTCTTGCATACAATCTTGTATTCCCCATGCACAGCGTTGCGTGCGGAATACTTAAGGCAGGGTCGAGGGCATGGAAATCCATTTCACTCGCAGAAATGCCAGGAGGAGTGTCCTCATTCCTGACTGTGAAATTAAGGATAGCAAATTCCGGACGTTAGCCTATATAATGGAGGCAAAGGTATGGAATCTGATATTATTCGGGATCCAGTCATTTAGCCTAAAAGGCTTCCCTAATTTTAGTTGTGTGTGTTTTATTACAATGAATAGAAGGAAGACTGCAGTGTCCAGCATTTTTCTGTATATTCACTATTTATTAATATTTATGTATTATGTTACGTTTTCAAGTACATATCTATTGCAACATTGAAAAAAAGATAATAAGGAAAGAAGCCTTTCCATGGGTGCCGGCAGGGTTAGACCATGACCCACTTACATATTTGTCAATAGGGAAACAGACGATGGGCCTGACCCAGAGGCCAGGGATATGTGGGCACGTCGGGTCTGGACACAATCCGGCCTGCACGCTAGCACTGCTGCAAATTTTAATCACCTAAAAATGGCTGCCAGGGTTAAGATGTTCTTTACTGAAATATTTATACACACACACACACACACACACACACATCCTCTTGTATTAAATCTGTGTATGTATATATATATATATATATATATATATATATATAGCATATTCCTCTAAAACTTTGTGATCTACAATGTCCTCAATATGTGACCCAACGCAATGGTAATGGTGGACAGGCTCAGCCAGTACCGCCCCTAGGTCCCACGCCCAGGTCCCACCAGCTTCAGTTACAGGGCTGTGAGGGCCTGTAAAAATATATTAGCAGTATGATGTGGCTCTCCTCCTCCACTACTACTCCTGGCAGTATCATTTACAGAGCCATGGCACAGTACTGACATCCTTTAATGCGCAGCCTCGGTCCTGTAACCGCAGCTGGTGGGGATTGGCTAGAACTGCTATCCATACTAACAGCTCTGTAGACTTGCTGTGGTCAGTGCATGCGTATTTCAGGCAGCACCTGACCTGCAAATGCGCCGGTTTGAGGAAGAGAACCCCCTTCCTTCCAGTTATGCTTTGCTTTAAGCCTCTGCTAGGCTAAGCACGGCCTGGGCTTGGCTTCCACTTCATCTTTTTTAATTGTTCTCTAATTTTCTGCTCGTCATTGTTCATAAGTTCAAAAAATAACTGATCTACATACAGGGAATGTTCCTCAATTTCTCTAGTCATGTATGATGCAAAGCTTAAGGGAAAAGAGTCTCTTTATAACTTTTAAAAATGTAAACATATTGTGCTGCTTGCTCTCTTCTTTCATAAGACCAAAAGGCAGCAAGCAGTGAGTGTTCTGAGCATAAGTAACATCATGTAATTAGATGTCCACTCAATAACCAGCTCTATGGCTGAGTCGGATCCAGATCCAAAATTGTCAATATTATGCATGTGTTCTGTATTTTCTCATTAGAAGTGTACAGATTTTTCTCATTTACAAGAATAAAGGAACACTCATTTTATTGTGCTTGCAATATTTAGATATTAGGTTTATGTATTTATAGCTTTTAAGACAATGGGCCGGATCCAGACCTACGGCCGTTCTCGTAGTGGGGAGTGCGCACCCCCTGCACTATCTGCTCTCGGTAGTAATTCTGGACTCTTACGTGTCCAAATTCCTACCTTAACTTTTACGACCACGTCATACCTGGTCTTATCGGGGCTTCCCCCGCCCTGTCCCCTCATTTACATGTGTATCGTTATACAACGCTCATAAACGAGGGGACAGCATCTCTCCTGTAACCCGCGGTGTACAGTTGTGCTCATTCCGCACAACCTTCAAAACAGTGAAATTACGTACGTGCCGTAGTACATGATTTCACTGTTGGACCTACCAGAGGATCGGGGCCAATGGGGTTTTTTCGGCAGATAATCTTTCCAATTACACAATCAAAAGACCGCCTCACCAGATACCTTATCAGTGTGTACTGTCCCAAGATGCTCAATAATCTTTTGAAATGGTCTGTGATCTTTTGATTTGATCTTTTGGAGCTCCTAATATGCCAAGTTAAAGATGGAAAGATATCTTTAGCTTTTTGCAAGTGTGTCCTGTTTCTATTAGGAGATCTTTGAACAGTGCACACTGATAAGAGATCTGGTGTAATGATCTTTTGATTGTATGATTGGAAAGATTATCTGCTGAAAAGCCCCAGTGTGTGCACTGCTCAAGAAAGTCTCCAGTCTACAATATATAGCCTTCTGCAATAAATATTAAAGATGCATAAATCCTTCTGCAATTCTGAGGGTGCGGGTGGGGAGGGCATTATTATTGAATTAGCCAATAGTAGCTGAAACCCTTAATCAGGCCCTGCTAAATCAGCAATGGCTGTACAAGTATGGTGCATAGGGTACAGACGCAGATCAGCCAAGTTTAATGCAGCTATGTGTCCATTTGTGTTTTGTAAGTGCGGAGTAGTACATTGGAAATGGTGGCTTTAATTAGTTGCAATGCTTATTCCCTAAATCTACATCCAAGAATGACTTCAGTAAAAAAAAAAAAAGAAAAAAAAAGATAATTGCTCTAGTAATTTAATGGATACAAAAGAGATGTTTTATACCTAGAAAATTCTTAAGCAGCAATTCCATAAGCTCTGTATTACATTTAAGTATGAAATTCTAACATAGATGTCTGAAATAGGTTGTGGTGTGGCAGCCCCTTGGACTGGTGGAAATCTATTGCCATTAACTGTGAGTAGCAACATGTGATTGGATGCAATTGTATGAGCACATTTTCACTGTACATTGACTACACCCCTTACCCCTTCCCTTCCATGAAACGTCCTTCCGAACACAAACGTCTGCATCCGTGTTTGGATCTGAATTGCTGGCTGGACTATAGACACCCCCCTCCCCCTATATTATATGCTGATTGTACCGTTAAAGATTAACCTAGCCCCATACTTTTTGTTGCTTTAATTTTCACTACAGTGATTGCATGGTGTGTGGTGATTAACAGGGCAACACAAATCACACACTAATCTATTTTTACTGAAATGTTGTTGGCGATGTATGTAGAATGAGAGGGAGGAGTCTGAATCCTAATCACGTCAATCTGTGTATAAAATATACTGACCTTTAACAGTTTCCTTTTGAGAAACAAATTAAAGGGCAAAAAAAGCGTTTCTGTCTGTTAAAAATACTCATTTACCAAAATGGCTCTTGTTTGATGTTTTTAAACCATCATGTAAATTATTTTAACCGTGGCAAGTGCAAATTCCAGTCTACACAGGCTTGAAGTAGAGTCAAAGGTCTCTTGACATTACTCTATTTTGTAATTGCTCTGTAGTGGTCTCTCCAGACCCTTTATAAGACCCCTTTTAATCACTCACCATCCCAAACTGGCTAAGAGAAAAGTGACCTTTTTCCATACAGCTGACAAGCATGAATTAAATGCGCCCCTTTAAAATTACAGAGAAATTTGCAGTCTCTTGTTAAAAAAAAAAGGTTTTACCTTTCTGGACAGTAAGCCATTTTCTCACATTACCAGAGACTTTGTTTTTCAATTTACAGCTTTCAGACAATTCCTTTCCCATCTAACACACGGCAAATGAATCCGTTAAAACACCCAGCTGTCTGAGAAATACTAAAAATTTAATGTATGTTAAAAGGGTATTAAATTTCCAAGCAAAATTTACATGGGAATATGACATTAAAATATTTTTAGCTTGCAGAAACCCGGGGGCTTAAACATTATAATATAGACAAATTTTATCATTTTAAAATGAATTAGCATTGCAATATTTCTTATGTATTCATGTTGAGTTAATGCATAAAGATGTAAAAATAGCTAGAGGCTGTTACTCTAGTGACATTGAAATCACACACTAGAAATCCGCATCACTTAGGAATGCGTGAACTCTGCAAGCCAACGGCCAGCCTTAATGTAAGGACCTAAATGGCTCTTAAACAAAATATATAGTAAGTTGGTATGTATTAAAACATCCCTAGCTGGCGGCTTCCAGACGACTTGGCCGCTAAGTGGTGAAATATAATATTCCCGTAGCTTACAAGTAGAATTGTTTTAATGTAGCAGTCATGCTATTTACAGTGATTTTATAACACAGAGATTTTCCCGCACCGTACAAGGCAGATTGTATTTAGTCATGGTTGAATTAAAAAGCCTGTTCCGTTCATGTAGAAACATATGTGTATGAGATAACAGCAAACAAATGACATAAATTAAACAAATGAACCCCATAGAAAACTACAGAGTTACCTATCTACAAGAGTGTTCCTTGTGTGCTGAAGGGTTGAAAGTCATTTCAGCATACAAAATCGTAGCACCTGATACAGGTGAAAGAAAAAAAAAAACTTTAAAAAGATAAAAATAATAATTTTTTTATCTATTGAAGTTAATATGTTTTCATTGGCCTGTTAATAATGCATCTTCTATAGTTTCTGCCAAAGATGCTCTTATTTATCATCAAATATATATTAAAAGTGTCCTTGCTACCAATACAGGACCATGCAAATGTTACTTGCATAATTATGCAGATCTCTAAGAATTTTATATAGCTTTAGCTCCCTGGGCACCTCCATATAGGCATAAGGTTATCTTTTTTAATAACATCCACACATGCATGACCTACCCAATGGCAATTTAGAATTTATGGTATTTCTTATGTATGCGCATTTTCTGGTTGTTTAACTGACAGCAATTCAATGAACTCCACATGCGTGCACTCACTTCACAGACAACCATTGGTTTCACCAACATTTAGAAAATTCAAAGATATCAAGTAAGAGATTAAAGAAGAGGCTTTGGTAAAAAAAAAAAAAAACTTTTGAAAAACAAGTCTTGTAAGTTAGCTGGTTAAGAATGATGATTAATGTCCAAATATAAGGTCACCATAATGATAAAGATGAGGCTAATTGTAAAAACGTGCTACCGAAATTTTTTTCAACAATTTCAAACTTACATAGGCAGCATTATGGTAAATCACAAAATTTGTTAAAACCCCATAAAACATATTTGCCAGTACTTTAATGTATAAGGATAAGATAATTATTTATAAAATACGTATAAGAAGTCATTAGCAATAACTCAGCTATCCTTAAATCCTGTAGCGAAATACAATAAATGTTTCATAATTAAATATATGTAGCTGAAAAATTTCTCTCTCTAGAACAAGAAGTACCTTTAGTAGATGATCAGCGGGAAATGAGCCTTTAATCTTGTAAAAAAAATTAGCCGTAAATTAGAGGCAGAGGTAATTTCTTACATAAATTTATGATGCTCAAAACACACAGAATATTTACAGGCAAAGGAACGATAGAATCTCCCAGGCTTATTTAATACTGCAGAATTACTGAAGACTGTCAATTGCCTGCAGATAGAACGACAAATGTACAAAGTGAGATAGCAAGACAGATAAATAGTCCAGTGATAAAAAAAATGTGACAGATATATAGATAAATACATAAAGCAGTAGATTCTCACCTGATGGAGAGGGAAGAAAATATAGAAAGATAGAATGAGATACAGACTGACTGACAGAAAGAGAAAACAAAAGAGATAGATAGATAGATAGATAGATAGATAGATAGATAGATAGATAGATAGATAGATAGATAGATAGATAGATAGATAGATAGATAGATAGATATTGTCTAAACTTTTCATATTATTGCATTCATTATTAATATTTTATTATTTTTTATTATATATTTAATTTTGTCTGTAAATCACTTTAATATTACATACTAATTTTTACCTGCAGGTTATTATAATTATTTAAGTTTGTTAAAGCATATTTAACCTTATTATTTTTTCATGTATTACATTAATTTCTGCACTGCACATTAGATTTCTAATATATTTTAGAAAAGCATTATATAAAAGCAGTGAATATAATTTATTTTCTTTTCATTATCATTTACTATTATTAATTTATGGTGATATATATTCATCTATTAAATATGAGTAGAGTATTAAAAGTCAAGATAAATTATTGATTGATATCTAGACAGATAGATGATAAAATATTGTACAGCCAGCCCGTGGTATTATTGAATAGATTATTCTAGATGCAAAAAACAAATCAACACATACAATACAAAAACAAATCAACAAGTACAATTCAATATTGTTTGTTTGTAATATTAATCATTAATCCTATGTATTATTTTGAACCCAGGTATGGTTATGAAAGCTTATTTTCTGTAAATTATTACATTTTCTTTATATCAATATATATTAAATTTACATTCCTTTTTTTTTTATTTATTAACAAATTGTGTAACATACTATGTAGCTCTATGTAAACAGCAGAAATGTATTAGAATTTATATAAGGCTTATTGTATTATATATAAATATATACAGTGCCAACCTGCTGTGCAGTAACAAATCAGGAAAGCTCTATATGGAAACATATATGTGTGAGCTACTTGTATACTGCCAGGGAGGGGTCCATGGCTTAAAGCTGTATGCAACAAATTCACAAATATGTCACAGAACAGACGGATCTCAGACGGAGAAAGGTCAGCACAGGTATATCACAGAGGCACAGACATAACACTTAAAGAGCTCATTTTCTGAGAAATGTTAATTGTGTGCAAATTCCTACATAAATAAATTTGAACGGCAGTGTAATAACACTTTACAGATTCTTCATATGCCAAAATGTGCCCTCTATAAGCATGTTCTAGTTGATCGGCATGTAGCTTACTACAACCTTAAGAATAAAGAACACTGGACAGTTAATATCAGTCAATGAAGCGAGCTACCATTTTGTCCAGTATTAATTGGGTTAAAAATATTCCTTTTATAGATTTGCAGAAATACATTTCAGTTATGAGGCCCAAAGCTTAAACTGCATCAAAATATGACGATAAACTTACATACACACTTGTGCGAATATAAAATGTTATATATATTCTGTATATGAAAGTAAAAATGGTAAAAATAAGTTGACAAACATAGCACTGGTTATTTGGTAACTCAGTGCAGTAGATATCAGCATAAACACTCTGTTTAGTGTGTTTGTGCTGACTCAGCGCAGAGGCCGGGGCATCATTTAACAATAAACCAATGAAGTAACAGAGGTATGTATTACAAAGTACATTTACATAGGCCCAGAGACATGGCTACCAAAAATGTTAAAAGTTTTGCATTGTATTTGTGTCTTTTCATAACTTATTGCATTTCCTTCTTTTAGGATACATTTAATTTTGTATTATTGTTGACTAGACCAGCCATATGTCCTTAGTTCTACAATAGATTCAAGAAAAAAGACTTAGGCCCAAATTCAAAAGGGGGTAAAATAGCATATGTGCAAGCACTACATTGCCAGGACAGATCAGGATCAAGGGTTCTGTCCTTTGGCCATTTTTGATGGCGGGTGGGACAGGAAGAGGAAATCACTTCCGCTATATGGGAAGGGGAAGTAAGTAGTACAGTGAGCATGCACCCTCCAGATGTTATGCTAGGATTACTATAGTAATCCTAGCGTTTAAACAATCGGACGGAACTGTGCTTCCCTTCCGCCCGCTAAAGTGGGCGGGGGAAGCATGTAAAGTGTACAGTGTGGGAGGGGGCTCCCACACTGTAGCGGATCCGCCCTTAATTATTAGATACTGTTTGCTACAAGTGAAGCCTTGTATATTTTCTAGGATTAAGTAGCAATTAAAACAGGATGAAGCTATGATTAAATTGTTACATTAATAACAATAAATTGTTACATTCGGCCATCGACTGAATCTGTTTTGCATATAGTTTTCTAATGTATCACGTATTAATCCACTACAGGTATGCAGCACTGTTTAATTCACTAGAATAGACTGAGTTTAGTGCACAAATGATCACATGGCATGTTTTGCAATCTTTCACAATGAGCATGCCCAGAAAACAAATTCTCACAAACTATGGGGTTTTTCTACTCAACCTACATCAGATTCATTGTTGGAAAAAAAAACAAAAAAACACAATTGTGACTGCTTTAGGTAATGACTTATACCTGGTCAACCTCTGATCTAACTACTAATACTAACCATGATGTGTTGTTACCATGAAAGAGACTGGATGAGCTATCTGAGATGCACATGGCTATGAATCTGGCATGAATTGTGCTAGTTTTCTGTGTGTCTGATTTTACTGATTTACGAAGCTGCGGGTATGGAAAAGTGGAGATGCTGCCCATAGCAACCAATCAGATTCTAGCTTACATTCTCTAGGATGTAATAGGGAAGTGAAAGCTTAGTAAATCTGTCCCTTACTGTCTTTTTAATAAAGGTGTATGAAATTTGATTGAGTAAATTGAACTCAGTTGAGTAAGACACATATTCTATAGCTCATACACAGTAAATCAGAGGTAATGTGCAGGATAAAAGGAACAAATATCTAATAAATTATTTGGCTGTAGTCTTGAATAGCCCATTTTTTTAAACTTCTACTCCTGCTCACATACCCTAATTTAACTTTTGGATGTGCAACACCCACCTGGCCAAGAGGAACTTCTGTTGTAGGCCAATACTAACATGACCTTCAGTAATCTGAATCATATATCTGTTTTAATATATGTGATCAGTTGCGGGGTAGGGAAGGAGGAACAATTTCCGCTCTATGTAGATGACCTTTTCTGATATGTGCACAAAAAGTGAAGTATTTGGCGAATCTGCAAATACCATAAAAATATCAGAAACAACCGGATCCACACTCCTGCAATGTGGTTCCTAACGCTAGAACCGGAATGGCAGCTCTTTTGTGTTCTGCGTAGAACATAATCAGGGCAGTCATATCGTAGCCATGCAAAACAGAGATGTAAAAAAAATTTGCAATGATTTTCTCACAGCAGGGCAGGTGCAATAACAAATTTCCAAATTATGGGCCGGATCCAGACTTGATAACGTCAGGTCACTTACGCACGCTAGGTGTGCAAGTGGCCTGACTTGACTGGATGACGTATGGGCCCTCCACATGTTATGCTAGGGTTACAATAGTAACACTAACGTAGCAAGATTCGAATGGAACTTTGGCCTGTACGAGCCCAATTCCTAGGAAATGGACTGTGCTTCCACACTGCCCACTAAATTGGGTGGGGGGAAGTATGCAAAGTGTACAGTGTATGAGGGGGCTCCCACACTGGTGCGGATCAGCGGTCATACGGACCGCTGATCCGCACTACTGATATATTAAAACAGATATATGATAAAGCCCACACGAGAGAGAGGGGAGTGACAGGGGGCGTGCACTCCCCTCTCTCTCAGATGGACAGACCACCATATGTATGGAAAGCATGTGGGGGTCTGGATCCACTCTTATTTGAGGAAGAAAAGGAACTTTTAAGATAGTGTCCCCCTTTTGGGACTCCCAGCACTTGCATGGAAGCCTGGACAGAGCGAGCATCCGAAGTCTGGATTCGGTCCAACATTACAATAACAGAATAAGAAGTAAATTGGTTCTAGAACTGGCTGTAGGATAGACCAACTACCTGGATTTATTAAGCATTGCAAGGCCAAAGTTTATAAATATTATGGCTTTTTTCGCTACTCTGGGGTTATTTGGACCTGCTTCACACTTCAGAGTGAATGTGCGAACGTACCTAAATATAAGCATGGATAAGAACCATAAGAGTGATTCAGAGATAGTAAGGAATCCAGTTAACCGCACCCCTAGTCTTGGGACTGCTACAGTAAGTACGGATGGTTCTCAAATCACACAGAGGCCATTAGGATTTTAAAGTTAATCAGCATTCACTTATCCACAACTAAACACACTTGTTGATTACCGACACAAAACATCTTTGTATTACTGTATAATCTATTTTGTTACTATTAAATGAATATATTAATAGTTGTTTTTTTTTACAAATTTAAAATTGTTACATTGTAAGTTTAGACCTTAATGTGCCGTGGCCAATGATCTACTTGTATAATGTTTGCAAATAAGATTGAATAGTTGTTTTTTTTATTATTTTTTTTAATAATAATAATTATAATTTAATTGAACTATTTATGTTATTTTTAAATTTAAAAGTGGTTTGTTTACAAAAACTTTTGTTTGAAATTTTGTATTTTTTGTTAAAAAATAATAATTTAATAATTTATTTTAAACAAAAACTTTTTCTGTAAAGGAAAACTTCTTAACGCATTAAAAACATAAAGGAAAGACATATAGGCTAGCAAAGAACCATATGTAAATCAACTTAAGAATGGTAGAGGGCTTCCTTTTCTATTTCCGTGCGTATGTTAGTTTCCGCAAGGCGCTCTTACTTGTGAATCAGTCCTAACTCTAGAGGAACGCCCATACTGTACATTAGTAGGCTGTGCGCAGCTCATTTGCATTAAGAGTCTTGCCCCTCTAGCCACGCATGTGGGACTCATTCTGAAGCGTGAATCCTAGGTCAGTTGTCCTGTCTGTGAATCAGTCGGCCAAGGTCTCTGTGAATATTTTTGAGTTCTTGGCATATGTAGTATATTCGTATAATATGCACTGAGTTTCTGTATGTTCTTAGTTGTGAATACGACCCTATGTGGCTATCTGATGGAGATACATAGCAACATTATTATTGTGAAGAAAAGAAATGAATGCACTGATCATTTCTATGCATTTTGGTGACAGTTCAACACAATCACCCACTGTGTTTATCTATAGATTACCCTTCCTTAACTCATACCTCTCCTAGGGCCAGATTTACTAAGCTGCGGGTTCGGAAAAGTGGAGATGTTGCCTATAGCAACCAATCAGATTCTAGCTCTCACTTTCCTATTACATTCTAGATAATGTCAGCTAAAATCTGATTGGTTGCTATGGGGAACATCTCCACTTTTCCAAACCCTCAGCTTAGTAAATTTGGCCCCTAGTGTCTATATATTATATATGCACATATATATAAATGTAGTTTTATTAAATTTAGTTTTTAAATGATTGGATGGTAGTGGCACTTTACAAACGAGGAACCAGCTCCATTTTGGCCATGCAGGAGAGGCCACACACCTCATTTTAGAAGCTAATGAGGTTGTGTTGTATTAATCAAATTATATTGGGCTCTTCAGGGGCTGTTCCATATTCATTTTGGGTTGTGCAGGAATGGTGGGAGAAATAAAAATCCAATAAAATACATGTAGCTATAGAAATAGGAGAAGAGGACATGGCTGAGTCAGTATGGTTTATTTTACATTTATTTAATTCGCATTGCACAGCCTTAGCAAAACATCCCAGCTAGACCAGGCCTGACCAACCTGTGACTTCTCTGATGTTGTGAAACTATGAGTCCCAGCATGCTTTGTCTGGTATCAGCTATGCTTACGCAGTTAGAGCATGCTGGCACTGATAGTTTTACAACACCTGGAGAGTAACAGGTTGGCCATGCCTGCTATAAACCATAGATGGTTGTCTACTGCGTCCTTCCACACATGCAAAGCCATCGGAATGGTGGGTGTTTTGCCAGTTCTTTCACATTTACTTGCACTTCTCCTTCTGTACTCAGACACCTCTGTACTGCACAAATCCTATCAGTCATCATTGTTCCAGCATTGAAGACTTGGAGCTTGTAATGTAGACTATAGTAAACCCCACCTCAGGTTATTATGTAACCCACATAGTTTGAAAATTAGACCTTTTCTTCAATCTCATCATGGTAAATGCTTCTATTAGAGAAGAAAAGAAGATCATTCAAATGACTCTACACCTTCTGGCATATTATTGTAAGCTTGGATCCACAGACATCTTCCTCCAGATCAAGATCCTTCTCTAGATGGGGTGTGGACAGCTGTCCTCGTTGTTGACTACAAGTTATGGCTTTGAGCTTGTACTAAATTTTATGTACCCCAAAGGAAATTAAGACAGTTGTTGTGGAATTACACCTCTGGCTGAAAGGGCTCTGGGGGTTCCACTACACAAGAAGAGCCCAAGTTACTTAGATTTGCTTTAGACTGACTCCCTTTTTCAATATTGATTGCAATAAGGTACTCTATTCTGTTGCCTACATAATGATAATGTCGACAACATTTATTGATATATGGACAATCTACACTCTACTAAAGCCTATCAAAAAACTAGGTTTAATTAAATTATATATTTGAAAGATGAAACAGAAAATACTGTTGTAAGACGGTGAGGCCTGTAGGTGGCACTCACGGTGTACAAAGAAGTGAAGTCTTCACTTGGTCTATTTACAGAACAATGCCACATTAACGTCTGCTGCCCTTAAGCGAGAAAAATTCTCTCATGATCGTGCCAATAAAATAGCATGTGCCCTTATGAAAGCCTTCGATCTTCAGTGATGTCCTTTGCAAAAGCCCAAATTGAAAGGGTTAGTATCTTGCTGTTAGCTGGTCATGTAGTAAGGTCAGTCACTCCATGAGATTTCAAAGATGTTTTTAAGTCATGAACAGACCTCAGATGAGGTGGTTGGCTTACAAAATAATGTACAATACTGGATGTCTCAGATGTGTCTTTATCCCATTGTTTTGTTCATCATTAGTATCAATACACATACACTACATATATAAATGCAACCCCCCCCCCCACAAAAACAAACCCTTTTAAA
>WWET01000333.1:225290-244945 GCA_011038615.1 Limnodynastes dumerilii
GAGAAATTGTGACGTCCCTGCTGTTAATTAAGGCTGCAGAGAAGATTTTAAGCTGAGGCGCTGTCTCACCTCACTGCTGAAGCTATTAAGGCAGATGGATACACACGGAGCGCTCACACATTTGTAAAGCTTTTAGCTTCTCCAGCATGTGAAAGCAGAGGGCCTTGGCGACAGATTTAATAGCAATAATGAAAGGTGGATGTGATTATTAATGTTAAGATAGCAGCATTAGCATGTAAGCTAAGCCATCCGCCAGTGTTTATATATTTTCTGCCTCTCTCCTACTATCTTAGTTTGCACCTTATTGTATGTATTTTAATTTTTTTTAATAAAATTATACGCAAGAGGGGCAAATGGAATTTTACCAATTGTTAAATTTATTCTTTCCTCAATTTTTTTTCTTTGCTATTTGTGGGAATACTGGATTTTTAAGATCTATTAAAATGGAAAGTGGGCGTTGGATTTTCACATAAACAGTATTTGAGTATATAGAGGGTGCAAATGTTATTACTATAAAAACCACTTAAGGGGTGGGTATTTTTATTCCAGAAATACTTTTTTTAATGTAATATTACACAAGGATAAGTTCCTGACTGATTAAAGTTGATTCTTCATGAAAAAGAGTGCAGCTATAAACAGAATGCCAAATCAAAAGAAAAGGTTTTCTGTTAAATGAAATAAAAATAAGCAGATTGATAAACATCTCGAGCCTCATTTACTAAGCTGCTTGTTTGGAAAAATTCACCTCTCCCTTAAAGTGCTTTGCGTATGCGCCGGGTGACATCACCGAACCGATGTTCACGATGTGCCTGCCATAAGACGCCAGCCATTGCAGAGCTAGGAGAGTCGGCAAGTGAGAAGTCAGAAGAGCGCCGCAGAGGAGGAAGGAAAGCGGGACACAAAGGTAAGTAAAAAGGAGAGAGCCCCTCTCATTACACTGCTCCTCCTATACCCCTCTCATTACACTGCTCCTCCTATACCCCTCTCATTACACTGCTCCTCCTATACCCCTCTCATTACACTGCTCCTCCTATACCCCTCTCATTACACTGCTCCTCCTATACCCCTCTCATTACACTGCTCCTCCTATACCCCTCTCATTACACTGCTCCTCCTATACCCCTCTCATTACACTGCTCCTCCTATACCCCTCTCATTACACTGCTCCTCCTATACCCCTCTCATTACACTGCTCCTCCTATACCCCTCTCATTACACTGCTCCTCCTATACCCCTCTCATTACACTGCTCCTCCTATACCCCTCTCATTACACTGCTCCTCCTATACCCCTCTCATTACACTGCTCCTCCTATACCCCTCTCATTACACTGCTCCTCCTATACCCCTCTCATTACACTGCTCCTCCTATACCCCTCTCATTACACTGCTCCTCCTATACCCCTCTCATTACACTGCTCCTCCTATACCCCTCTCATTACACTGCTCCTCCTATACCCCTCTCATTACACTGCTCCTCCTATACCCCTCTCATTACACTGCTCCTCCTATACCCCTCTCATTACACTGCTCCTCCTATACCCCTCTCATTACACTGCTCCTCCTATACCCCTCTCATTACACTGCTCCTCCTATACCCCTCTCATTACACTGCTCCTCCTATACCCCTCTCATTACACTGCTCCTCCTATACCCCTCTCATTACACTGCTTTCTCTCTATACCTCTCTCATTACACTGCTTTCTCTCTATACCTCTCTCACTACACTGCTCCCTTTATACCCCTCTTATTACACAGCTCCCTCTATACCCCCCTCACTACACTGCTTCCTCTATATTCCTTTCACTACACTGCTCCCTCTATACCCCTGTCATTACACTGCTCCCTCTATACCCCTGTCATTACCTTGCTTCCTCTATACCCCTGTCATTACACTGCTCCCTCTATAACCCTGTCATTACACTGCTCTCTCTATACCCCTCTCATTACACTGCTCTCTCTATACCCCTCTCATTACACTGCTCCCTCTATACCCCTCCCCCGCTGTTCTCTGTATATAATACCTCTTCTGTATCTGTCGTTTATATGCAGGAGATGAAGGAGAAAACGGCAGATGATACAGGTATCCCGCATGTGTGTACAATCAGTGCTCAACTCATAGATGGGACACAGGGGGAGGAGCGCTGACTAAACTAAACTCTCCAGCCCACGGAGAGGTTGTGGGAGCCGCGGCGGACTTTGGGATCTGTAATGCGGCAATTTTTCTACTAGTGTCCTGGGCAGGACAGAGAGGAGGCCAGGGGCTATCCCGGGCCCCCTGGCCAGGGGCTATCCCGGGCCCCCTCTCTGTCCGGGCCTGGGACACTAGGCCCGGCTGTCCCCCTCTGAAGGCGGCCCTGATAATGACACATAACAATCAAGCACATTACACATACAGAATCGGATTCACAGATAGGAATGAAGTAAGTGTGCATGGATTTGCAGAAATACGTGTCTAAGTGGCAAGGCAACTCCCATGACACAGTGGAAACCGAAGCAAATTATCTCATATAAAAAATCTCATAATATTAATCATTGCTAAGGCTAAGAACCCTAAAAGTGTGGGAAAATATTAACGTACATTTACGCAACCGATCACGCGCACTTGCGTGCACGTGCGTACTTTTGTAGACTTTTTCTCTTATGATTCACACATTAATAAACAGGTTAACATATAGATTTTCATATTGGACTTATGTATACTTAGTAAATAAAATGCGGTCCAAACCATTAAAGATTTGTTTTATTAGGAGGGTTCAATCAGCAAAACACAGCTGATCACTGTGGGAATATTAGAATGTTGTCAAGTTTAGACTTGTAGGGTAGCTTTCAATGTTGTATTAGCAATGTTATATTTTGTTAAAAGAATGCATATAGTGTACGCAAGTTATAGATAGATAAAATGTAATATTAAATGTGCAGAGTTAGTGTGTTTAACCCTGCTAGTTAGGCTGGGATCACCTGTACAATTTGACCTCCGGATGTGAGCCTAAGGAAACACTGGGATCCAATGATGCATATGGAATCTGAGATGATCATGAGGATTCACCTATCAAGAGGACAGAAGACCTTTCTTTGATCTTACCTGTTAAAAGGACAATGGGGTAGATCCAGAACTACATCCGTCTTCCATAGACGGGCGTAATTCAATGAACAATAGCTACTGTGCATGCATAGTAGCTATTGTACGTAATCTGCGTATCATTTTAATACATAGATTGCGTATATGTGGTCTTTTAGACCGCATATACGCAATCTACTTATCGAAACGATACGCAGAAACTATATCGTTCATTGAATTACGTCCGTCTATGGAAGACGGACGTAGTTATGGATCCGGCCCAATGTCAGGTTCTAAAGGCCAGAGGCTTTTGTTTTGAAACTCATGCTAGTACTAGTCTACGCTGCTGTCTTGTGGGATTAGTGCTTTTGGATAAACCTTTCACACTCGATATAAATCTTTTGTGGGTTGAACCACATCTTCGACTGGATTGTGATTATTTCAGGTTCTTGCGGATTTCTGCATTGCGCACTATTCAACAACGCTCCCATCGTTCCTATGGATTTTAGCTATCTTCCGCGTCCATAGGGCTAGCTTAACTCTCCATGCCCTTAATGCCTCATTTAAATGTCTCCCCTACTACATATATATTATTACTTAAGTTTATTATAAGCTGCCTGCATTACTTAAAATTTTACAAAGAAATACTAACAAAGGACCGGATTCACACCTAAGAAGCAGACGCTTCTTAGGTGCGTATTTTTTGTACTACACATGCGTAGTAGGTCATTTATTCAATCTACGTACCAGTTAGGATCGTAGATTGCCTCCATGCAGTCTTTAAAGACCACACAGAGTATTTTCAGTAGAAAGAGGTGGCGTAATGCCGCCTCGGGGTGTGTCAAGGTAGAAGTAGGAGGAATTTAGATTAGCCGGGGAGGCGGGAAGAAGCAATGCACGGATAGATAAGGCAGCCCTATGGCACTCCCAAGTGCCATAAGGTACCTAAACACGGGGGGGGGGGAGTAGGAGCAGGACGGGTGAGTTTGGTGCGGATCTGTCCAACCTAACTCACTCGTATCTGTGAATACAATCCATAATACTCAACTGTCGGCATTTTGACCTGTCAACATCTTGACTTGTTGACATTTTGTACAAGACCTGAGTTCCACATATGCATATACATCTACTATTACACCTGTTAAAGATAATGGTCGCGTGGAGATATGTATACACATGTTTAGAATAATATTATATATATATGTGCAAGAAATTCCATTATGTATATTTGTTGCTTTGTTTTTTATAATTTTTTTGTAACAGGCAGTTATTCAATAAATCAGGAGTCTGTTATTTCTGCTTATGATCTTGTTGTAGTTCTATTTTGTTAGAGTCTTCTGTACTACAATGTATGGTCTTGTTGATGGGTTTTTTTCTTGTTTATTTTAATTTGTATGTGGAACAAAAAACAATAAAAATACTACTAAAAATATAAATGTGTTGTATATATTATATAATCTTTCTCTCTGCAGGATGACACTAGCAGAAAGTTACATTGCTTCTGACAAGGAATCTTAGAAAGTGCTAAAAAAAAAGGATCAAGATTCTCAGAGGAAAAATAATGGTTATTGGTAACAGTTGAGATGATCGGTGGCGTCATGCATCATAGAAACTATACAAGCATAGAATAGCATGTGCAGTAAATCCTCCATTTTGTAGTGCTAATGAAGGGGTCATCTTGGTTGTGGATGATGGAGAAATATTTCTATCTAGTAAATGCAAAGAACAATATCTGGAAAATGAAACACTGAATTATTGCTATTGGGCTCTATTGAGTGAAATGTAATTAGAGTTTACATATAAATAGACATTTACAGGAATTTATTTGGCCCTGATTTTAAAGTATAGAGATTTACAAAATAAATATTTCAATAAAAGCCACTGCACATATGCAACATGGCATAAGGTATTACAAAAAGTTTGATAGCATATTTTACTTCAACACCTGCTTTGCCAGCATAATGCCACCTGCTTCGCCAGGATAATGCCACCTCAGTGCCTGCTTTGCCAGGATAATGCCACCTCAGTGACTGCTTTGCCAGGATAATGCAACTTCAGTGCCTGCTTTGACTTCATGGCACAAGAACTTAAATGTCTTAAACCAGTTTATAGAAGTCAAGTCGACTATTTGGTGATTTACATGTTCTATAATTATACCTTTATTACTTTTATTTGCTTGGGGGGGGGGTTGGAGCTGTTAATGTATTTATTGAAATAAAGCTGTGTACACACTATAGGTTTTTCACAGGATTATCATTCCAATCATACCGTAAACGAGTGTTGTAAACAATATCATGATATTGCGTACGTTGTAACAATCATGGTTTATCTTGTTGTTTCATTGGGTCTGTTAAACCTCTCAATTATACTGAAAAACGATGTAATAATGTCAGAAAAATGAAAATAAAAAATACTAACCAAAAAAAAAACCACACAGCTGTCGGTAGATCATGTGTAGTGTGTGCGTGTGAATCGGCATGCTCATCAAGGCCTGTATTCATGCTGCGCATGCGTAGTAATTTTTTAACGTAATCTACGTATCTTTTTCTTACATAGATTACATACATGTGATCTTTCAGACGTATATGTTATACATCCGGTACTCTGAATACGGGCCCAAGACTTTTGGTCATTTATAAAATCGTTAACATATCTTGCATTGTGTGAAATGCAAAAATTTTATCCCACAAACTGTCAAAATTGGGCAAATTTAAATGATCTTCCAGGTTTCAGGAATCTGTTTATAGCAGGAGGTATTTCTTTGTGGTTTCTTTTGTATGCAATAGTACCCTGACTGTATCCCTGCGTGAAACCACAAAAAATAAAAATTTAAAACCAGTGCTTTCTGATTATATAAACTTCAGTCATATATAAATATTCCAGAAGGCCATGAAACTGTTAAGAAATAAGTCACTTGAAGGTGGAACAAATAGCTGCCATTTAGTATGAATATAATGGTTTTTGGTGCTATTAATGTTCCTATGACACATTTAAACTCAGAGATTACATTTTTATGTACTGTTCTTTGATTCCATTTAAATGTGTGCGGAAATCGGGTGTTGGACCTAAGTGTGGTCCCATGTTTTGGAAAAACCACCCTCATTTGTTCTGATTTTATTATTATTTTTTAAAACATGTAATTGGTACCCACAGGCATATCTATAATGGATGCAGGGTGTGCAGTGCACATGGGCCCCTCAGAACAGGGGGCCCTGTGGCATTCATCCTGCACCCAGGGTTGGTAGGGGAGCCATTCAGCATCTATTTCTTTCCTCTAGATGCCAAATTAGTCCCCCTTCCCCTGCGGTGGGACTGTCCCGATTCGTGGGTCGAAAAGGGGACGGGGGCCTAACTGTGCTGTAAGCCCTGCCCCTTTTCTGCCCGCGAATCGGGACAGTCCTGTCTCATGTGCAAATCCTGCACAAGGGCCCCCTCACTTCTTAAAATGCCCGTTTGTACCCATATTTGTTCAGTATTATTGACATCAATAAAATTCATTTCCAGTTATTTTGGACCACCTCTCAGCATACGATATTGTTTTCATCAATATTGGCCAAAGCCTGCAGTGAGCTGGCTGGATAAACTGAGCGACAGAGCAGCAGCACGGAGCACAAGGCAAGTTATGTGCCACTTGACCTGACAACTTGCTTTCAACAAGCTCTTTGCATTTCTTAATATCTGTGTCGGTTGCAAAAAAAGACCATACACCTAGGATTAAGCATGGTTGCCAAAATGTAATGAACCAATTGCAAACCCTTTGGCCCCGGCCAAGTAAATAAAGAACTTGATCTACAAAACCAACATACTTAGTGGATTCACTTTTTTCATCTCCTTCTTCGGCTTCTCCAGTAGCTAAATTAAGGGTATAACCTGACTTAGGCTGGCAGGATCTGAACTTACGTCATAGATTAGAATTTCAGTTTAAATTGTTTCGGTATCTTGCATAAAACCAAATATTCTCCATTGTGCTTCAGTAAGGTAACATAGCCCGCCTAGCCGCGAACTTTATTATTATTATTATTATTAGTTTATTTGCCATTTTCTATACATTGATGGCTTAATATTTTTCTTCCAGTTTCTGAAGTGTATAATTGGTGGCCATCTAAAACTGAACCTAAAATCACAAGTGAGTGACTTATAAAGACTTCAAACCAAAGAAGACCTGATATTTCTGGAAAATGCAGATTTGTCTAATTTTTTTTATTAAATCCGGCTGAAGAAGCCAAGCCAAGGCTCGGTTAGACACAGTCCCCCAAAAGTGAGTTCTGTCTTCACAAAATCCAAACCGTTCATCTCTAATAATTATACAAACTATGTCAACACATAAGCAGAGTACACACTGGGTATTCTTAGAAGAGAATCTTTCCAATCACACAATCTATAATCCATTTCACCATATATTTTACCAGTGTATTGTCCAAAGATCTCCTAATAGACACAGTACACATTGCAAAAAAAGCAAAAGATGATTGATCTGGCATATTAGGAGCTCCAAAAGATCAAATCAAAAGATCACAGATGGTTTAAAACAAATGAGCATCTTTGACATTGGTGAGATATCTGGTGAATGGGTCTTTTGATTGTGTGATTGGAAAGATTATCTTTCGAAAAAGCCCCGGTATGTATCCTGCTATACTTGAAAGCACAACTAGATCCACAAAAGAGAGGCTCATTAAGATTTAGGGGCTGATCCAGAATTCGAGAATAAGTGCAAGGTGCAACTGTACAAAACCATGTTGCAATGTAAGGGGTGCAAATGGATTTTAAATATTTTGCATGCAGGGAAAATACTTTGCTTTAGCACAGGGAACTCACAATCTGCATAGATTTATGTTAACTCTGTAAATTAGAGTTGAACTTATAAACTTAACTTCTAAACTCTAATTCGATATTCAGTTTACATTCCCTTGCATTTCAATATGGTTTTTCTGAGTTTAACCTATCATAACCCTAAAACTTTGCTAAATAACATCTACATTTTTTGCATTAAGAATAAGACTAAGGACCAGATCCAAAAATTATATTATGTGATCGGATCCAAAAATGCAGGGTCCACACATCCATGTGGTTTAAAAGCTAACTACTCCTCCTCATTCCTCTTAAGCCTGTATGAGTGAGAATGAATTTGGATTGGCAAGCAGAATGTGCATGTGCATAACAGAAAATTGGCCACAATGCAATTTGAACAGAATATAGGGAACAAATTTCTGAATTCTGCACTACTTGCTTTAAGCTAACTTAAGCAAACTAAAGGTGAAGAGCAAAAGAAAAGTTTGGGTTATATTTCCTAAACTGAGAAAATTGTTTTTTTGTTTTTTTTAAATCTTCTATATTAGAAGTTCAAATTCAGTACATACAGGTGTGGGTACATAACAGGCATTGAAAGCAAAGAACATTGTGTCACATGGAGGTATAGAGGTCACAAGGAGATACATTGTTTACATCTAAGTGGCTGGAACTACAGAGTATAAGTAATCAGCAAAATTACATATATAGGTCATAACATACAAGCAATCAAACACGTCTCTGAAAAGGGGCATTAGTTGTTAACATTTCTTGATGGTACCATGTGGTAGATTGGAAACATTTGAGTAATATGTCTTTGGTGTTATTGGGTAAGCTAACAACAAACGGTAACCATATATTAAAAAATGCATTTGTCCGTTGTTCGTTACTATAACAAACTGCAACCCAATCCATCTGAAAGAGAAAGTTCAATCCAGACGTAACCATAACTAACGTTGGAGAGTCTGGTCCAACCCATTGAGGTAGAATGGCTTTCTTAGAAGTGGCTGCCACATATAGCAACAGCCTCCTCTCTCCACCAGAAAGACGACGACATCTTTGGCGTGTATATATTCCAAAAGGCCCAATCTTGCGTAATAGTAAAATCTAAGCGTAAGACATATTTAATGTAATCCTGCACAAGTTTCCAAAAATCTTGAACAATAGGGCAAGACCACAAACAATGTATAAGATCCGCTTCCGGACTCTGACTTTTATAACAGTTGGTTTATTCTGTGTAGCCGATGATACATCTTAGTTTTGGGGTGAGGTAGGCCCTATGGAGTATCTTGTACAGCATCTCTTTATATGAACTAGAAATTAACTGTCTATCCATGTTGACATGTGCTTTTAAGATATCTGTGAGGGGTATATGTGGAAACAATTCTGTCCACTTATTCAAACCTAGAGTCCCTGGAGTCAGTTGCAGAAGAGACCTAACATGTGAGTATATTTGCGAAGTAGTGATTCTGTGCAAGGTCGGCTGAGATAGTATACCATCTAGATCTTTAACAAAACTGATCGAAGGAAGTATAGATACAATTTTACGAACATAACTGGTCGCTTGAAGGTACGAGAATAGTGGTATATTAGTTTCTGGAAACTTAGAACAGAGGGTGTGATAATCGTATATTTGCCTGGTAATTGGTTGACAGAAGTGCAAAACTTTATAGGGGCCATTTGGAACCTAACACTGGGTTGGCAGAAAATGTGAGAAAGAGCGATTGTTCCAAGGGGAGCTTTAGTTTCTTTTGGACACGCCACCATGCCCTACAAGTGGAAAACAGGAGCGGGTTATCTTTCGCTTGCTCCGGTAAACTGCTAGGTTTTTGATGTAATAAAGTAGCCAAATGAATATCCGGGCAAAAGGCCTGCTCTATATCGATATTAGTGTATAAATGATCATTTCTGACCCAATCCTTGGTGTACCTATAAAGCGCTGCCATATTATATTCTTGGGCACATGGTAAGTTGATTCCCCCTAAATGTTTCGGCTGCCGCAATTTAAATAAGGAAGTTTGAGGTCGTTTGTTAGCCCAGATAAACATTCGAAAAACTCTATCTAGAAAGGCACAGTCTTTTTAGAAAGAAAACATGGGCGCATTTGTATATAGTAAAGGAGTTTCGGAAAATACACCATTTTTATTAAGTGACATCTACCGAAAGGGGAGAGAGGTACATGCTTCCACCTGTGGAGCTATGTGGCTATATTCCGTAGTATTATGGGGAAATTTACTTGATATAATTGCAATGGGTGGGACGGGATATTTAACCCTAAATATTTGAGACAATTACGGGTCCATTTAAAGGGGAATCGAGCGCCTCCGTCTTATCTATGTTAACCGTGAATCCAGATATAGCTTTGAATTCCTCTAATTTGTGTAACAAAAGTGGAACAGCCGCTGTAGTGTTATGCATGTACAACAAAAGATCGTCAGCAAACGCTGCCACCTTTATTTCCCTATTATTTACTTTAATTCCCTTCCACCCATGTAGGTTAACTAAATGTCTAATAAAAGAGTCAAGGGCAATATGAAAAAGTAGGGGTGAGAGGGGGCATCCCTGTCTGGTTCCTCGTTCCAATACAAAACGGGAAGTATTCAGATTATTTATAGTTAGGAAGGTGTCACGGTCAGCACTGTTTTCTTACCTTCCTCGTTCCCCTCGTCCGTGCAGTCCGCTTGCCGCATGTCACTCCTCGCGCCCTGCGGCTCCCGACGTGTCCATCACTGATGTAAACAATGACACGTGGGAGCATCGCCGCAGCGTCAGTCAGGCGCGCTCCCCGTGCATCGCAGCATAGGCTTGTCCGCTGCTCGCCCATCAGAGGCTAGCAGCCTCTATTTAGATCCCTGCAGTCTTCCTCCTGGTGCCGGTTATAGAATCTGTTTTTTCAGTGTCTGTGCCTGCCTTGTATTTTGCTCTCTCCTTGCTTTCCTGATTTTTGAGTGTCCTCCATTATCCAGCCCTGGTCCTTGCCTCTAATCCTCAGTGTTCCTATCTCCTGCTCTCCCACCTTATTGTGCTTATCCAGTGTTGTTTTCCACTGCCTTCTCCTGTGAGTTAGTGTCTGTGTCCTTTTGGGTAGTTGTATTAGTGTGTGGGTGAGTGTGTGTGAGCCAGTCCTAGTTAGTGTGTGAGTGAGTGTGTGTGAGCCAGCCCTAGTTTGTCAGTGAGTCTCGTCCGTCCCGTCTCTCTCCCCCAGTCTCTTGTCAGCGTTTTGTGTTTATTGTGGTTTGTCCCAGTCCAGTCCCTTCTGGTACTGCTTTTGCTACTTACCCTCTTCTCCTTATCCATTCCCCACTGCTCCTTTTTCCTCTTCTGGGTATTCTCTAAGGGGTGTAACCTGACGGATTCTTACCTGCTCCAGTCTATCCCCACCATCAGGGGCTCTAGCGAACACCCGGTCCGACATCAGGCTCTACTAACTGGTGAGCTACCCGGCTTCCTCTTCTTCTCTCTCAAGGTTACCTTGGTTCTCTGTAGAGGTAAACCCGGGGTACCTTTGGATCAATATCCATCTCTGCAGATGGCCATCTCGGTACTCCGGTTCAGGTATTTCCGGCGGTGCCGTAACAGTATAACCGGCCGTCCTGGTTCACTCAACAAGAGGGCGGACGCGCTGTCTCGTTCCTTCAATGCAGAACATGCTCCCACCGCTCCCCCCCTTCCTATTTTGCCTTCTACTTCTATCATTATGGGTCTCACACAGGATCTCCACTCACTCATCCTGAAGGCTCAAGATCAAGCTCCTACTCAGATGCCACGTAACAGGTTGTTTGTTCCCCAGAGACTCAGGAGGTCAGTGCTGTTGGAGACTCACTCCTGTAAGACTGCTGGTCATCCAGGAATCCAGAAGACGCTGGAGCTTCTTTCCCGCATTGTGTGGTGGCCCGCTTTGACCAAGGACGTCAGAGAATTCGTCAATTCTTGTCCTACATGCGCCCAAAGCAAATCGTCTCGTTCCTCACCCGCAGGTCTCCTTCTTCCGTTACCCGTTCCCAGACGACCCTGGACCCATCTGTCCATGGATTTCGTAACGGATCTTCCGTGCTCTGAGGGATGCACTACCATCTGGGTCACTGTGGATCTCGAAGGGGTGTAACCTGACGGATTCCTACCTGCTCCAGTCTATCCCCACCATCAGGGGCTCTAGCGAACACCCGGTCCGACATCAGGCTCTACTAACTGGTGAGCTACCCGGCTTCCTCTTCTTCTCTCTCAAGATCACCTTGGTTCTCTGTAGAGGTAAACCCGGGGTACCTTTGGATCAATATCCACCTCTGCAGACGGCCATCTCGGTACTCCGGTTCAGGTATTTCCGGCGGTGCCGTAACAGAAGGCTTCCGGGGTATCATAAATAGCTTTAAAGGCCCTCACAAATGTGGGACCAAAGTATTGAAATTTAAAGATTCGGACTAAATGATTCCAGGATATACGATCAAATGCCTTATCGGCATCAAGGCTTATAATTATTCGATTTTTCTTTTGCTAGATGGGTATGGACCATGGCCGCAATCAATTGTTGCACATTCTGCACAGAATGTCTCCCTTTGGTGAATCCTCTCTGGGCTGGATGCAACAGGTTTGGGAGGATTTGTTGTAAACGCAGCACCATTATTTTTGTAAATATATTTATGTCTTGATAATAAAGAAGTAGGTCTGTAGGACTGTAATTTGGTTAAATCGTGGTTCGGCTTAGGAAGTACAATAATTCTAGCCATGTTAAACCCTGGTGGGGGGGAATTACCTTCCAAAATTGAGTTATATAAGCTAACTAGATGAGGAGTTAAATAACACAAAGATATATATTGGTAGATATGCGGCGCTGGGTATTTCACAACGGTGGGGGGAGTGTCAGACTCTAAGCAGGTAAGTAAATATATCAACAAGTAGGTGAATATATCAGTACTGAGAACCCCTGAAGCCTGTAGATCTCAGAAAACCTGGGATTTGTAAATGAATAAATAAAGTCTAAATAGGTATCAATGGTGGTGTTGTAGTAGATTCCTCAGAGGACCATATCCATTCCATAAATCACAGACATTGGAATAAAAGAAAAACACTTTTATTAAATTACATTCCACATTTTCACATAAAACAAGGATCAGAAACGTCATACCAGGAAGCAGTGGAACAGAAGAGAAGACGCTATTGCCACAAGATGGTATACCCGGGTGTTTGGCATATGCATGCAGTCTCTCCACTCGGTACACGGTGATGACGTCAGAGATCAGCTGGTCGGTCCTGGGACTACGCGTTTCAGGCTGCACTCAGCCCTTTTTCAAAAGAGACTTTACTTTTCTCTGAGGTGCTATTGAGACACCTCTTATTGTTAGATTACGGCTTTTTCAGGGTATTAGTGCGCTTGAAACCCCAACGTCTTTTCCCTAGATGAGGAGTTAGGTGAGGAGACAGCAATTTATAGTATTCGGCCGGAAGGCCATCAGGGCCTGGCGTTTTATTATTTGGCAAGGAGGAAATTAGTTTCCTAACCTCCCCTTCAGAGATAGGAGCAGATAGGATAATCCTCTCTGACTCTGTAAGTTTGCGCAAATTAGCGCCACGCAGGAATTGCACCCCATTTTGCANCAGCAGTGTACAGCTGCTTATAATAGTTAAGAAATGCCATTGATATTTTTTCCGGTGCAGTAGTGATCTCGCCATTATCTAGTTTTATGGAGGTAATACGTTTTATTTTAGTTTGATCTCTAATTAAATTGGCTAGCACCTAACCCGGCTTGTTCCCCCACCGATAAAACCTGTTCTTTTGAGAATTTAAGGAGGCTTGGGCTTGCTCAGTGCATAAGGTATCATATAAAGACTTAAGTTCCTTATAAGCTTTCCTATTAGAGTTAGTATTACTGACTTGTAAGGTAGAGTAAACTTCTGTAAGCTTTTTGTTCAGGGTACGAAGTTTGCTCGAAAGGGCCTTTCGTTTATTCGCAACCAATGCTATTATTTGACCCCTAATAACTGGTTTTGATGCTGCCCAAAACAAATTGATGTCGTCAATGTGTTGGATATTATCATCCACATAATTTAGAAAACTACTATCTAGGCTTTCTTTAAGGGAACTACAGTTATAAAGATTTGTAGGGAATCACCAATTATTAGAGACTGTGACAGGGCGACCTAAAGTCAATTTAAACCAAATGGGGGCGTGGTCCGAAATGAGAATATTTTCTATCGCAGACTGTTGTACACGGGGCAATAAACTCTCCGGAATGAACCAGTAATCAATTCTTGTAAAGGTGTGATGCGGGTTAGAATAGAATAGAATGTATACTGTCGGTCCACCGGGTGTTGGAATAGCCAGGGATCAATTAGTTGTAAAGTGTCTGAAAATATAGACGAGGGTGACCTAGCAATGTTTGAAATGGATACCCAAGATTTATCTAACGATTTGTTATAAGTTGTGTTAAAGTCACCGCCAAGTACGATGTGACCCTCAGCCCAACATTGGAGCTGCCCATAAAGACCCGTAAAAAAGCTTTGGTGCAAAGAATTTAGGGCATATACATTAACTATGGTGTACAGCTCCCCTTCAATGGTTACTTTTATAAATATAAATCGGCCTTCGGGGTCTTTTTTTGTATTATGAATTGTATAATAAATATTCTTACTAAATATAACCACCACCCCACGTTGTTTAGTTACATAATCGGCCGAAACCGATTCTTTGACCCAATTGTCTCTAAAGGTGTTAGGGTCCCCTTTACGCCAATGGAATTCTTGTAGCAGAACCACATCAGGTCTATAACCATGCAGGTGATGTAGTATTTTTTTTCTTTTAAGAGGCGAATTCAAGCCCTCCACATTCCACGAGAGAAATGTGAGTGCAGTTTGAGTTCTAACTGATGTAGATGTATTGGTAACAGATGTTCCATCTAAACTATCTCCCATAGTGCCTCATAGAAAATGTAAACGGTATAACAAGTGGCATTATGTACCACAGTAATACAAAGAAACACCTTGTCAAAAACAAACCTGAAATATGAACTTATGCAATTTTAACAGTTTTATGTTTAACCAAAAATATATGTTCTAGCCCAGAGCGTGGGCTAAGATGTAAAAAACATGAAGGCCAAAGCCTAATACTGCGTGTAGGACTATTAAACATTTTCAATCGTCTATGTCTATGTCTATGTCTGTAACTATACAGCATTATTAAATGGTAAAAGGGGACTATCAAACAGAAAAAACGTAAATACTTAAGTGTAACTAGAGTCCACTGTGACGTATCCTCTAAGTTGCCGCGGTGGTATCGTTGGCCTCATCAGGATGCTTGGACGGTGAAGAATAGGATTGGAGGAAGTTGCGAGCCGCCGTTGGGGAATCAAAAAAGTAAGGCTTTCCACTGTAAAAAAATGCGCAACTTCGTGGGATAGAGGAGGGCAAAACGGATGTCTTGAGAGAAAAGTTCCTTACAGATTGGAGTGAATTCTTTACAACGGACAGAAACATTATAAGAAAAGTCTTGAAAAAGTAACAACTTGTGGCCATTAAATTCCAAAGACTGCTTCTTGCGGTATGCCTCCAGCAACTTGACTTTATCCGCATAATTTAATATACGCATCATAATGGGACGAGGACGTTGACGAGCTTCTTGGCGGTCAGGTCCGACTCTATACACCCTCTCCACCACCAGCGGACCAGTAGAGACATCCAGACCCAGTTCTCCCGGAAGCCAAGTAGAGACAAAGGACATCAATTCCTTGGGTTTAACAGTCTTAGGCACACCAATAAGGCGAATGTTGTTGCGCCTATTCCTGTTTTCCAGGTCTTCAAGTTTTTCTTTTAAAGCGTGAATTGTGGCTTCGTGGGAGTTTAGGCTTGTCTGGGCTTCAGCCGCGTCATCCTCGATATTAGATATTCTCTGCTCGGCTTCCGCGAGACGACGAGCGTGTGAAGACAGTTGTGATAGCGCCGCATCAATGGCAGATTTGAACGGAGCCAATTTTATGTCAAAAAGTGGGGCAATAATGTCCTGAATTTCTTGGGCCTGCGTAAGAACCCGGTTGCTGTAAGCAGGTTCCAGTACAGTGGTTGATGTCTCAGAAACCGTGGATGGCGGAGACGTGGAAGGGTCTTGCGTTGGGGGCATTTTGCCTCTTGTTTTCCCGGCAGCGGACCCTCTTGGGGTACGCTGGGGCTTTTACACGTACTTATCCATATATACAGTGAATAGGGAATAATAAAACGCAGGGAGAAGGTAGGCAGGAGGAGCACTCTTTCAGTGAAGAGTAATAATCAGCTGTTTCTCAGGAGTACGGCCTCCCGGAGCTGCTCCCAAACACCCCCGTCACAAACGGCAATGGCCGCAACTCACTGCGTGGTCCGGCACCGTCGTCACCGGCGCCTCACCCCCAATAGATGAGGGGAGCTGCGCAGGCAACACCACGGCTCCACTAGGCACAGCTAACCACCGGTCACTTGGAAGGGTTAGCTTGTTCCACAGCACGGGTAATGGCCGACCCTCAGCACGCACTGCTATGCAGGGCTGGATTCCGGTGAGTGAGTCTCTGGGGAGCTGGCAACAAATTGCTCTTGCCCAGAAGTATCCCCTGTCATCAAGAAGCACTCCCGGCGGTGCAGTGGCACACGTAGGGTGTTTGTGTTGTCGGGTAAAAGGGTATAATTCCTTATTTGCGGGGAGCCCATGTAAAATGCGTCCTCTCTCTCTAGGAAGCACGCACCGGAAGTCCTACTGAGAAAAATTTTAAGTTGAAATGTCGCCCATAGAAATCAGATTCTAGTTGACATTTTCTAGTATGTAATAGGAAAGTGAGAGGTAGAATCTGGTTAGTTGCTATGAGCAACATCTCCACTTTTCCTTTTCCATAGTTAAGTAAATCTAGCCCTATCTGCAAGGTAAAATTGTAGTTAGAAACTTGTTGAATACAATCGGTGATTCTTAACTTGTTCCATTAAATTTAAAACACATGAAGATGTTACACAGGTCAGGAAAATCTGATAATTGAGTACAAGTGCTTTCTTGTACCTTCAGAATAAAATCACATCTAAGTTACATTCTGCATATCTGTAAAAGGAAACCTAGAATCTTGGTTTCAACAGAACCTGCATAGTGAAGAGTTAAAATAAAAAGACCTGCTTGTCAGGTAATATTTTACCATTAACCCCAGAAATATTATTCTCATGTTTTTCTAATGACAGCTCTGCCTAATTGGCATTTTGATAGCTTTAACTTACAAGTCAATTAACATATTTATGAGATGCCAAGCAATGTACCCAGAATTCATCTTGGATTTTATTTTCCTTCTCATCTTGAAACAGGTAAAAATCCACTCGGGCTACATTTTGAATGATTACAAGATGTAAACGCTCATTCATAAGGTTAGTCTATGAAAAACCACCAAAATAGAAAAACTGGTTTGTATAAAAGCTTAAGAGCCTGTATTTGTTTTACAAATGGCTACTTACTCAATTTTAACATCTTTTATTTCTCTAATCTGTAAGCTACATTTACATTTCAGTGTATTCATTTTTATGCCACCAGCATATATCAAGTTCATAAATTTTGGGGCAAAATTGTCACTAACAACGCAGTTAAACCCACAAAATGGCTTACTGTACAAAAGGGTCCTCATACAGGACAGGATCCAGAGTTAATAAGGTTATGCTACTTATGCACGCAAGTGGTATGATTTGACTGGAGGGGGCATACAAGTGACACTCCCCTCTCTCTGATAGACAGACAGACCCCCGCACGTACGGAAAGCGTACAGGAGTCTGGATCTGGTCCACAATGAGGTTCTAACTCTAGATAACAGTGTTGGTCCCCCCCACTGAGGCTTAAAAATATGTTCCTGGCCAAAAGGTTACTTCTACAGATGGGTTAATTTTGTCAGAAGCAAATTAAATAAATGTGTATGAAGTGTGGAAGGAAACCAGAGCAAATAAAAACATCGTAAAAAGAGATTGACATAGCAGGTGGGCTACTATTGCAAAGTACTGGATCCTGACATCAGCCTTGTGTAGAGTTTCTCTTTTTTTATTTGTTTGATTAGGTTTCCTAACAAACTTAAGAGAGTACAGCAAGTTAAATGTTTTGTCTGAATTCTGTGAAACTATAGGAATCACAACATCTAGAAGGGTAAAAGGCAAGGGATCAGATTCAAATCCCACTGCCAGATCACTGCTGTATCCAGACAAGAGGATGAGCCAGGTTTAGATATTTAAAATACTGAGTATCCAGAAGAATCACTGAACATACTACATGTTTGTCCTTATTGTCAGGATATCGATAATTATTTGGACTCAAACTTGTATTCAAGGGGCAGCAAGAAATTGGTATTAGTCCCAGACTTTGACTCACAACCATTCACTGGAGAGTGGAGGCATTGGATATCTATTTCTCCTTTCCAGACCTTAGGACAATGGGCTGGATCCAGACCTTGTTAAGTGCATGAACTTAGTTACTCAAGGCCTATGTAGTAGTCCTTTGACTCACAACCATTCACTGGAGAGTGGAGGCATTGGATATCTATTTCTCCTTTCCAGACCTTAGGACAATGTGCCAACCATGAATAAGACATTTTAACATCAGGGATTGCCTATCAGGTATCCTTATCTTATTAATGGTGCTAGACTTCTTACAATAGTGATAATATTTAAACTGCACAACAGGTCAGAGGAAAGTACTGACTGAGTTATGATCTACTTTGGAATCCTATTTTATCCTAGACCCCATGTGTCAGTTATATATTTTTGCATTAAATTTTTTTTATTGAAAATGTTAACAACATTGGGGGATACATAAAGAAAAAGGGGATAGAGAGCCATTGATAAAAACATATAAAAGAACATATACTGGTATCTCAAGGAAAAGAGAGGAAAGAGTAATGGGGTAAAGCAACATAGGCACAAAGAGAAAATATTGAGTGAGTTGCACCTCAAATTCAGGAAATACTCAGAGTATTTCCCGAATTTGAGGTGCAACTCACTCAATATTTTCTCTTTGTGCCTATGTTGCTTTACCCCATTACTCTTTCCTCTCTTTTCCTTGAGATACCAGTATATGTTCTTTTATATGTTTTTATCAATGGCTCTCTATCCCTTTTTTCTTAATGTATCCCCCAATGTTGTTAACATTTTCAATAAAAAATTTTTAATGCAAAAATATATAACTGACACATGGGGTCTAGGATATAATAGGATTCCAAAGTAGATCATAACTCAGTCAGTACTTTCCTCTGACCTGTTGTGCAGTTAAAATATTATCACTATTGTAAGAAGTCTAGCACCATTAGCAGAATAAGGATACCTGATAGGCAATCCCTGATGTTAAAATGTCTTATTCATGGTTGGCACATTGTCCTAAGGTCTGGAAAGGAGAAATAGATATCCAATGCCTCCACTCTCCAGTGAATGGTTGTGAGTCAAAGTCTGGGACTAATACCAATTTCCTGCTGCCCCTTGAATACAAGTTTGAGTCCAAATAATTATCGATATCCTGACAATAAGGACAAACGTGTAGTATGTTCAGTGATTCTTCTGGATACTCAGTAATTTAAATATCTAAACCTATACCTGGCTCATCCTCTTGTCTGGATACAGCAGTGATCTGGCAGTGGGATTTGAATCTGATCCCTTGCCTTTTACCCTTCTAGATGTTGTGATTCCTATAGTTTCACAGAATTCAGACAAAACATTTAACTTGCTGTACTCTCTTAAGTTTGTTAGGAAACCTAATCAAACAAATAAAAAAAGAGAAACTCTACACAAGACTGTTGTCAGGATCCAGTACTTTGCAATAGTAGCCCACCTGCTATGTCAATCTCTTTTTAC
>WWET01000333.1:258665-285739 GCA_011038615.1 Limnodynastes dumerilii
GTAGGGAATATTATTCTACCCATCCAATCAAATACTGCTTTTCTTGTCTATTTAAAAATGCTGATGCTTGGCAGATTACAATCTTAGCTATAGCCTTTGTCAAATTGGTAACAACGTGGTTTCCAGTGTAAGTTATTTCACATTGTTCTGCTATCTGGTCAATGTGAGTGGCAGGTTTGTGTCTAAGTGAATCAGTACATAATTTCCCTTTATAACTAACATTAAATCCAAAATCAATATTTTACATAATACATATTTTACCTCTGGTGATGAATATGAATTGCTGCTAATTTACTTGGGCAATCATGTATATTACATGGAGAGGTCTTTTTATCATTTATTCAGAATCTGCTTCAGTTTTGATTTAATCTTCTGTTGATGTTTATCTTCCATTGCCCTCAGTACATCTGGTGCATGTATGTATGTATTTTTAATTTAAACAATGCTGCAGACATCCAGCACAGATTTGGATCTTAAGATCCAGACTTCCACGCTGGAATCCTTCCTGTAAGTGGCCTGGGAAGTGAATGTCAAATATGCACGGTGAGAGGGAGGGTTTGTTAAATGTACTGTAAGGATTTAAATACATTTTAAGTCAGGGTTCTGGTGTAAGATGTCCTATGTATGCAAGAAATGGCATTCTGGCCTCGGAACTTTAGCAGTGACATTCTAAGTCCGAAGTCTTGTATACTTTGCAGCCACACAGTAAAAATGGCGATTATTGGGCCAATCCTTCAATTATTGCGTGAGGACCCAAATTATCGCTCAATTGTATGGTAACATTTTTTGGGACGAACATTCAATAATTGTCCAAGAAGGCCTCTTGTACGACTATTTGATCTTTTGACATGTTTGATTTAAATCGTTCCAAAACTCCACATTTTTTGTAACATCGCATAATGTATGGACATTTAACGATAATTTACAAATCTTCAGCGATAAATTTATATCGACGTAGAGGCGTGCTTATGCAAATGAAGCCTCCTGTCATGAACCTTCAATGCATAAATACCAACTTATATATGCAGGTCCCCCCTGATCATCCACTGCTGTGGAACATGGATTTGTTGGAAGGAACTATTATGTGAACTGAGAAATTTGATGCACCATCATGGGTTATATACCTGCTTATACATGCAGGTCCCCCCTTGATCATCTACTGCTGTGGAACGAATATTTCTCCTTTTTCTCTTCTTTTGCTGCATTAGAATAACCATAGAAAGGGCGAATATTCCAAGACCTCTTGTATTTGCATCAATCACGGTATCAAAGAACAAAGGGCCTGATCCAGGACTACGCATGAGAGCGGAGCGTATTACCGCTTCAGCGTAAAAACTTTCCCTCCCATGACACTCCCCTTACCTTTACCTCCGTACGCCGGCTGAGCCCTACCCTAACTTTTCCCGGCGTCCGTTCGAATTTTCGTAGCGACGCACTGATCGTACCGGCCTAAGCACGCCCATACTGTACAATTTAAATGGCTCCCCCCGCCTACATTCCCTAACTCAAGCGTCCGTTCTAACTTCGTAATATAAACACAAAGAATACGGACGCCTGAATCGCCGCTACGAAAAGGTCTTTGGTACGACCGGAAGTTATCACTCTGCACATGCGCAGTGCGTCCGCTACGAACTTTGGTACGACCGGAAGTTGTCACTCTGCACATGCACAGTGCGTTTTTTCTGCCGATTTTACGCTTACGACCAGCGTACGATCGCTTGCGAGCGTAGGTCTGGATCAGGCCCAAAGAGCTAGCTACAACAGGAAGTTATATGACTACTTCCTATCGTCTACGTCAGTAAAACCCACATGTTTACGACCCTTTGTGTTAATTTTAACAGAAAATCATACAACAAAAAAAGAATATCAGACTGTGTATGGGCAAAAGCGATTTTTTTTATGACAACAAAACTAGTGCTGAAATAGCAGTTTTTTCAACTTTTATAAGATTATCGAATGAAAAACATGTAATGTATGGTGCCGATACCATGAGGGACTCTAGCGGAAAAAAAATTGTCAAGATTATCAGCTAATTCATGCGATTTTCGATAATCACTCTAGTGTATGGCCAGCTTTAGGATCTTTAGTTTGCCATGAGAGAGGCAGCCTGAAGGTCCTGACAGCATGGCAGAATGAGCCTGCAGCAGCTGCTTGCCCATTGGGGCAGATTAGTCCTGTTGTGATGGTCATCCACTTGTCTTGGCTGTCCACTTCGTTCTGTAAGGGCTGGACCTAGTGCTCTCTTTCTCCTTTTACATACAGGGCAAGTTTCTTTTACATTTAGTGGTATTTTAAAAACCACAATAAACTGCACTAATTAATTAACCGCTGTAATCAACTTATATAATGAGCAAAAGTGTAATAGCGCAATAAGGTTCAGGAATGCAGTTTAGGACACATTGCAGAACAAACTTTATTTATGTGACTTCAAGCTTGAGTGACAGACATTTTATTCTTGTTTTTAGCATGTTTCATGCTGCTCTGCTTCCAGTACTATTTACATTTGCCCACATTTCATATACATAACATTTGCAGTGTGTAATCGGAAGTAACATCACTCCAGTAAGTGTCTTTTATTTATTTATTGCATTCAGTTATACATTAGAAGCACATGAACAAAACACTTTAGCATTTCTATTAGCACCCTGAGATCTCTGGAGGCTTCCCCAGTGTATATATAAATGCAAGCAGTTTCACTTAGGGTAATGCTGAACAAACACACATACCGAAATGTGTGAACAAAGTATGAATTAACTGCACTAGACCTGGACAGAAATGTATGTGTATAAGTTCCTAATGTAGTAGTTTAGTAGCCATAGAAAGTCCTTAAACAGCATCATATAAATGGGATCTGTATATAAACAATATTAATGGCAGCAGGGGCAAGTTTTCAGGCACGATGTTGGTTTTGGCCACATAACTTCTCTTTTATATAATTAAAGTTTGTGATGGTGATCATGATAACAAAGGTGTGTCCATGTCTTTGTAGTAGAAAACACACAACATTTGCAACACCCTCTACCACCCTGCCCAGTTCCCACTTTTTCAGCTATCATGAGAGGTCACTGACTGCTGTTCCGTTGGGTAGTTATTGTCCAATTATCTGTTGACTGGAAAAGCTGCTAATAAATTGTATGGCTATATCTACCTGCTGTTGTCAGAAACAGTAAGCATGACGTTCATATAGTGTGTCTCCATCTGGGCAGGTTTACAGAAATGAGGCAGAACCTCATTTTGAAGCCATTCGTTGGTTTAGTACAAATGCCACTATTTAAAGATATTTAAACTGGTAAATATATATATATAATACTCCACTTTAAATACTTTGTAGATAGAAAAACATTCTTCAGTTTAAAATAACCATATTAATATTAAAATTATTAAAGATCCTGGGCCTGATCCAGATATACTAAGAAATTCCGTTTCTTTGGTAATGGAGGTATATACACAGGGGATTTCTGATTCACAATACCGCACGCAGGAGAGCAAGGCACTTCCCCTGCTCTTCTACACATTGCTAGGCAGCCTGTGACCCTGGGGCAGCCTTAACTATTCCATGCGTGTGGAGCAGAGGATCGTACGTAAGGACTAAACCCAGTCCTTAATTTAAATGCCTAACCATGTGTATCTCGTACAGATGGTGGGTGGTCTGGCCAGCCTTGTGGAAGCTGATTTACTCACAGAACGTAGCATTGCGTGCTTGCAGAAGAATAGGTACCTATTCAGAGGAGTCGTGTAGTCAGCTTTTTTTTTTTTCTTTGAAAATATTTTATTTTTAAATCACGTCACATGTGTAACATACATACTATAAGTACTGGTAATAACAGTTGTAGGATTCATTCAATAGTACAAAAACAAACGTTGACAATTAAATGTCTTCAAATCGACCAGGTAACTGTTATACATACCATTGCATAAGCAGATAATGATAGAAGAAATCAATAAAAGCTGATCGCATTAATGAACAGCAAACATATTCCATTTTACTTGTAGAACACTATGTCCGAGTCCATCTAACAGAATTAAATAAGTTGGGAGGAATAGTTTTGTAAATAGATTGTTACCGATATGGAACGTATTGTATAGTCGCTGTTTAATATGAGTGTCTTGCGTTTCGATGAAACTCTCCCAAGTAGCGAAAAAATTTTCAGTTTTGTTTTCCTTCGCCAAAGCCGCCTCTAGCCAGCCTTTTTTAAAGATATAGTACAATTTATCCTTAAAAGGAATTAGAGAGGGGGGGCTGCCTGACTTAACCACACCTGTAGAATTGACTTTCGTGCTATAGCACTAATTGCCAATAGAAGTTTTTTACCCCTTTAACAATGGGAGAATTCCCAGAATAGCCCAAGTTGCATCAAATGGGACATAGTTAACGAAGGGGTAGATCCAGACCTAAGCACGCTAGCGATTTTCCGCCAGCCGCTGACGTTAATTCTGCAGTTTGTGTGTACTGCGCATGCGCGTGGCAGATGTTACGCCACGTAACTCTGAACGTACATACCATCAGCGTAACTATGAACCAAGGGGCGGGTCATCTATAAGACACCCGGGAAATACGCTTTGGAGGCATTTAAATCATACAGTATGAGCTGGGTTAGGCTGTTACGTACGTGAATCCATTACATACGTCAGTACTTACACATTGAAAAGTTAAGGTAGGGTTTGGGAAACGTAAAACGACCAAAGTGTGTACGAGCGAGGGGAGTGCATAGAAAATACGCTAGCGTAAATATGCTACGCGATGTAACGTAACAAGCACTTAGATCTGCCCCAAGGCCCAAAAGAGTTTGATAATAGGGCAAGGCCACAAACAGTGATATAGATCTGCCTCACTCGTGCCACAGCGTAAACAACAGTGGGTAGAGGATATGTCCATATGAAACCTAAGCGGGGACAGATATGCATGATGGAAAGGATTGTAGAATAGTTCAACATAGGTGCCAGCCGGGAGGAGTTTACAAGAGGTAAGCAAGGCGGTTAGAAGTTTATCAATGCTAAGTCACCTCTCGCCATCTGGATAACCCTGAAGATGAGGGATCATAATCAGACTTGCCTCATAGATTGTAGTGTTTAGAAGGAGCTCTGTGTTTTGGTGGCGGCTGTGTCAAGATCTGATCAAGTGGCTGACGCCAATCTTGATCTTTGAAGTCTTTTATGATCCCTTGAGTGTAGTGTTGGGCCTGAACACATGATAATGGAAAGGGCCTCACTGTTTCAAATTTCTCTGCAGCTTTTTCTTCATTTAGGCCCTCTGTCTTTATCCTTTAACATCACCGGAGAGTTATCATTTAGGCCATATTGGTTATAAGACACACTTTAGTACGAGTATATATTTACCAGTATCTTTTGGCTAACGTTTCTGTCAGTTAGAAAACCTGTTGATCATGCAACATGTTACACTTAGAAGAGGAAACCAGAGCGTTGTTGCGAATTGTTCATCAAACAATATGCATACTTTTTACTCAGTTGTCATTTAAAAAAAGAGGAGTCCTTTTGAAAGCAGATGGATTGTTTAATAAAAACCAATTTTTAATATTGTATATTACAATTTAGAAAATGTGATCTTGCTGATACAAGTGACAGGCGTAAAGTGCATTGGTAATACCTCTTAATGAAATAATTGACTCTTGCAGCAGTTAGTGAATGTATTATACTTGGCACATCTGGATGAATGTTTCAGGAGCGTGCACTGTGTTGTTACCTTGGTCTTGCTCTGAAGGAGTTAAGCAATTCCTGTCTCCAGCACTCAGTCATCTACCAGACTGAGAAATGCCAAGGTCTTTCTGACATCTGCTCTCCGATTCATACCGCAGGCTTTGCGGGTAACAGCTGAAAAGGCCCCACAGGTGCCATATAAAGAGGTGACCATGTTGTCATATTTCATTGCGGCATCCTTCTGCAACGCCATAATTACCTAATTAGGTTGTTAATTAGGAAATTAGCATTTTGCCGTATTGATAGAAGGCGGCATGCAAGCTGGGCGCGTTTGTCTACTTTAATTTAGGATTTGTGTGTCTATCATACGTACATACTAACTTGGGCCATGGGAAGGAAGACGTGCACTGAGTCCTGAATTAGTGAATATTACAGGCTTTGTAGAGATCTGGGGAGTAATTTATATTTTATCATTACACGTTGGGTTTAATCCCTAATTTTTGGTCTTCCAAATTGCATATAAAGGAACTATAAACTGTGTGCTCAAACATACATTTTTACGAAGGATCCCCTCCCCCAAATAAATATTATCTGACTCTATGCTAAGATTAAAGCTAATTCTGCTTAATTGCACTATTCTCTCTGTTTTCAGAAGTTGAATCCCTCTGCTCTGTTTTATACAGGCTTTTGTAAACGTCCCTCCCCTATATATTCCCCAGCCCATATATTTGAATAATAGCCGTATTCTAGTATATATGAAAGTGGCTTGAGGCTACTGTAGGCATCAGGGCATGGCAGACCAGGTAAATGACACCCCACAGTTAATTTGGGTTTACACCTATACCATTAACAGGTGTTTATTCAAGTCAAAATGTTGTTCATTGAGTATTATGGACTGGAATCACAACTTCGATATTTTTTAGTTATGTGCCTATTTCTAAGTGCTGCTCTAATGCGCACGGGTAGTAAATATGTGAATCCGGTCCTATGTTTGTATTTGTTTGTAACATCTTTAAACTTAATGTAATGCAGGCAGCTTATAAATAGAACTTCAGAAATATAATAATATATATGTAAGACTAACAAAATCCTCAACTGTTGACCGTTTGATCTGTCAACATCTTCACTGTCGACATAACAACCGGATATGAAGTGGATTATTGAACTACTGTGAAATTGCACAGACTGGGTATCGGTATATGTAGTTTCATAGTAATACTTAAGTTTATTCTTATTTGTACATTTTTTCACACTTTTAGTTTAGTAGATGCTTCATACCAGTTTACATTTGGAGGACTGACACCAATTTGACACCTTAGTTTAAAGAAAAATAAGCAAGTGACCTACTGCCACAGACCACCCTCTTTAATTAGTATACAGTAAAATACATGCATTATGCAGTAGTGCTTTGGATGAATAGGGTTGAATTTCTGGAAAAATATGTGTTTGTAGGTTAAAATCTTTGTCCCCCAGTCTGTCTCTTTTTGTGACACTTTGGGCCGCATAAAAACTTGAGAGGGGGTAATCTAACTAGATCTGCACACACATTTTTTTAAAAAGAGAATATTGCTTGTTTTAGTATTGCACAAAAACTGTAAGGGCCAGATTTACTAAGCTGGAGGTTTGAAAAAGTGGAGCTGTTGCCCATAGCAACCAGTCAGATTCTAGCTGACACTCTCTAGTATGTGATAGAAAAATGAGAGCTAGAATTTGATTGGTTGCTATGGGCAACATCTCCACTTTTCCAAATCTGCAGCTTAGTAAATCTGGCTCTAAATGTGTATTGTATGCAATTTAGGATCAAAGGACTAAACAATGTTTTCAGGCTCTTGTTCAGTTGTCTGCTTACACATGCCCAACCCTGGTGCACGTATGTTCGTGCATGTTATGGATGCTGGGTCTCCTTTACTAAAATTTTACAAATAATAAGGAAAATATACGGAAAATGACCAAACCTGCGACCCTCAAACCTGCATCCACAAAAGCAAGATCTAACTCATCAGTACATGCAAACTCTGTGTATTACGCATGCATCTGCTTCAAACAAGGTCTTAAAAACGCACAACTCGGTACAATACTAATATAGTTCAGTGTGTAACATATTTTACCACTAGATATGCAGCTAAGATATAGGGGTTAATTAAATAAACTCAGAGTTTGCTAATTCTTGGTCCCCGTAAGGGTAATACAATTTAGTATTAAAGTATTTTTAAATATAATGCTCCCTTAAAAAGTCCCTAGTTTTTTAATACATGCTTCCCATTTTAATATATATTCACTTCTACTATAAATTTTTATGGATATGTTAAGATCCGGAGGCATTTGAAGACCATATAAATCAGTATTTACTGATTTATAAGCAATGACAACAGACCTATTTGTACAGATATTATTTATTGAACTTTATAAACATATTACTGTCAGTTCTTAAATAATGATTTGTACTTCTGGTGTTATAGGTTACGTTCCTCATCTACAAAACATTTTTATCCTCTGTTGGTATCTGCATTATTTATATAAAAAAAAAAACCAAAATAAAGTCTTAGGGCCAGATTTACTAAGCTGCGGGTTTGAAAAAGTGGAGATGTTACCCATAGCAAACAATCACATTCTAGCTGACATTCTCTAGTATGCGATAGGAAAGTGAGAGCTACAATCTGATTGATTTCGGGGCAGATACAGCCGCAGTTCTTTTCATTCATCGTTGTTGAAATTGGGTCTTTCGTACGAGGAACTGCATCCCGTATAGTACTAACTGCACAAACTGCTCACTTAAATAGCAGTCTCACATATTTGTTACACATATGAAATCGTTTTGACGTTACTCACACTCGATTATTATCTCAGTTTGCTACCCTTTTGAACTGAGTTAATACAGATAAAGTGAAATGTGTAGCATCCATGTGATTATAGGCAACTTCAATATATCAAATATTATGTTTAGAAGAACAGTAAGCACTGTTTTATAGAAAATGGAGGATTTCATTATAATTCAAATTTCTGATTTTGCAAGTTTCGTGGGGTTGTGCTTCCTTGTCCATTTTCTTAACAATTAATACATACTTATTTTCACTCTAATAAACAGGTCATGTGGCTCAAGTGATTAACACTGCTGCCTCACAGCACTAAGGTCATGAGTTTGAACCCCAGAAGACCTTATCTGTGTGGATTGTTGGAGTTAACATGCTAGTAGGTTAAGTGCCTGAAAATGAAACCTAGCCTGTGTCAGTCAATGACTGCTATAAGTGATTGTAAAATGCTACGTAATAGGATGCACAATATAAAAACATTTTACTATATACATAATAAATAGAAAAGAAAGCTAATAAAGTCTGACATTAAAAACTATTTTGTCCTCATAATTAATGCATAACAGGATTTTCTTATATTTATTATATCTAAATAGAAGTTACAAGCTCATTTGACGTGTGTCATATATTAGACATATATTTAACGTGGTATAAGACATAACTATTAATGTATACTGTATTCAGAACAAAAGGAGTGCCACTGTTCAGAAATTATTTATATTGTTCATTATATTGTCAAGAAAGTCTATTTTAAATCTGTACATTAAAATCAGCACACTCCAACTATAACATGTGCTGCTGAATTCATCACTAACCTCATGCTCTGTTTGCTTTCTAGGAATCGTTTGTAATGGATTACTGGATACTGTGGTGAAAACCCCGTGTATCACGGGAGAAGGCAATGGCTTTCCTGGACAATCCCTTGATCATCTTGGCCCATATCCGGCAGTCACACGTGACCAGCGATGACACCGGCATGTGCGAGATGGTTCTCATTGACCACGATGTGGATCTTGAGAAACTTTACCCATCGTCTGTCTCCGGGGATAATATCTCTCAGACACAAGGGAATGGAGAGACGCAGGGTTACATATATTCTCAATCTGTGGATATTACCTCCAGCTGGGATTTTGGTATAAGAAGGAGATCCAATACAGGTAAGACAGAACAAAAGGCTTTCTGTTTACAGAAGATAGTATGCCTGTCATCCTTGTCAGGTGGGCATATGAATAGTTATGGCCGGGCTTTCATTACTGTCTCAAAAACATACGTACTTCCCTTTGGATAATTAGTGGATGACGGCTATTGGTTTAATGAAGTTACCTCTACAATGCTTATCGCTAATATACCTAATGGTCTGATTGGTTACGATTCCACTGCACGGACTTCCCTCACACTCTGTGATCGTTGGACCCTATCTTAAAGTTTCTGTGCTGTCCTCACTTAAAATGGAGATGGCGTGAAATAGGGACATGGGACATGACCTTACTGTAAAATTAAAATACCTTCGACCTAGTGTACACAGCTTACATATCCCGTCCCTCCCTGTGCTGCAGTTAGGAAGATTTCCTGTGTGGATCAAGAGGATCCAGATCCGTACTGGAAGTGCAGCCTCTATTCACACACAAAATACTGTCCTATTTCGCTCCTTGTGATTGGGAAATTAGCATTTCATGTGTTTTACACTACAGTTGTAAAAGTAATCTAAATTAATATTACAGACATTTATGGACTCCACAGGAGTCACCTTTGGATCTTTTAATTTGTGTCATTTGGTAATGATAACACCTGTGCTCCAGTGAGCAGACCTTGCCCATAGCAACCAATCAGATTCTAGCTGACATTTTGTAATATGTAATAGGAAAGTGAGAGCTAGAATCTGATTGGTTGCTATAGGCAACATCTCCACTTTTATAAACCCGCAGCTTAGTAAATCTGGCCCTTGGTCTTAGTCAGCATTGATGTAGGGCAGGCCTAATAAAGCTGTGACTCTCCAGGTATTGAGAAACTACAGGTCCCAGCTTGCTTTGACTGCACAGGTAAAGCTGATACCGGGAGTCCTAGTTTAACAGCACCTGGAGAGCCATAGGTTGGCCAAGTCTGATGTAGGGATAGGTAGACACTATAAGCAACTCTTCATAGCAGTAAATTAGAGCTTACATATTCCTCCTACCAAGGTAATTGCAATGTGGTATGTTAATGTATAGTGTAGGAATGTCTCTTTAAGCACTTTTGAATTGGCACTGTGGATATTGGCATTTGACCCTTCCTGGGTGTGGTGATCTTCATATCGGAACACCTGAGCAGATACACCAGTCAGCAAAAATATTTAAATAATCTGCCTAATATTGTGCAGGTCCAGTCTAGCCTCCAAAATAGCTCTGAGCCATACCATGGAGAATTTCTTTGAGCTGCTTCTATCCCCAATTTTAAGTTAAGACATATTGAAAATCTTAAGGTAGGGACAGTGATTGTAAAACTGTGCATGCATTCAGCTCACTGAATCCCTGCTGCCACTGCTTTCGGAGTTATGAGCACAGCAGTGACAGAAGTCTGGATGCTGTCCTATATCTCTACAGCTGGCCATACACTAGGACGATTATCGGTCCCAGCAGGGGGTGGGCTGATAAACGGGACGATTTCCCGCTAGGGAAATGTCCCATTATCAGCACCATACACCTCCTCTGCTGGGACTGATAATCCTAGTAGAATAGGGGAGGGGGGGCAGCACTCTCTGTTGCTGCTGCTGCTTTATATTTATGTGCAAAGCTGCTCTGATAGCTTTGAAGGTATACTTTCCAGCTGTCAGAGCAGCATAGTACATAGATATACAGCAGCGGCTATTGCAGGGAGTAATACAGATAAGAATCAGCCGAAGCCTCGCTTCACACAGGGTTTCTCTTTCTTTCTCTAGTTCCACTCTCTCGTTGTTCCTTGAGAAGAGGGTGAGTATTCCCTGATAAAATGACACCCTTTCCCTCTGGGATCTCTACGGTCATTTCACTGATAGACATGGCTGATCCCTGTCTGTACTACTGCAATAGCCACTGCTGTATATTTATGTACTCTGCTGCTCTGACAGCTGTAAAGTATACCTTCAAAGCTGTCAGAGCAGCTTTGCACATAAATATAAAGCAGCAGCAGCTCTGAACAATATGGAGCCATTCAGCTTGCTGATTGGCTCCCTTAAAATATCGGGAGTTTCTCCCAAATTAAATCAAACATGCTGAAAGATCAAATAATCCTACAGAGCGTTTCTGGTGCGTTTATTTGATGTTTGAAAAATTGATCTGTAACATATACTAGAGCGATTATTTGCCCGATCACACGATAGTTGGGAGATTGGGCCAATAATCGTCTAGTGTATGGCCCTCTTTAGTAATGTCCTTGGTAACCAAATTATAACTTTGCATTCTACCTTGCTTTGTGTGCTGTTCTGTATGTAATATCTAAGAAAGAAGTATATCCTTTTAGTAGTTTAATGTTACATTATATTGGCTTCTGAGTCTCAACTCGCACTATTTATGTTATAACTGCTAACAATCTTCCCTTGCTTAATCATTGGAATTTGTACATCTTATGCTAGTTTTACTTTATGGTATACATATTGTATACTGTGCATATGTTATATGCATATTTTATCATAATAAAAAGACAAATAATAAAGAGGCAGACATGGAGGCTGGATGTAATATTAAGGGACAGACATGGAGGCTGGACAAATATTAAAGAGACAGACATGGAGGCTGGACCTAATAATAAAGGGGTAGACATGGAGGCTGGATGTAATAATAAAGGGGCAAACATGGAGGCTGGACATAATAAAGTGGCAGACATGGAGGCTGGATAAATATTAAAGGGGCAGACATGGAGGCTGTAAATAATAATAAAGCGACAGACATGGAGGCTGGACCTAATAATAAAGGGGCAGACATGGAGGCTGGACATAATAATAAAAGGGCAGACATGGAGGCTGGAACTAATAATACAGGGGCAGACATGGAGGCTGGACATAATAAAGGGGCAGACATGGAGGCTGGACATAATAATAAAGGGGCAGACATGGATGCTGGGCATAATAATAAAGGGGCAGACATTGAGGCTGGACATAATAAAGGGACAGACATGGAGGCTGGACAAATATTAAAGGGGCAAACATGGAGGCTGGACATAATAATAAAGGGACAGACATGGATGCTGGGCATAATAATAAAGGGGCAGACATTGAGGCTGGACATAATAAAGGGACAGACATGGAGGCTGGACAAATATTAAAGGGGCAAACATGGAGGCTGGACATAATAATAAAGGGGCAGACATGGATGCTGGGCATAATAATAAAGGGGCAGACATTGAGGCTGGACATAATAAAGGGACAGACATGGAGGCTGGACAAATATTAAAGGGGCAAACATGGAGGCTGGACATAATAATAAAGGGGCAGACATGGATGCTGGGCATAATAATAAAGGGGCAGACATTGAGGCTGGACATAATAAAGGGACAGACATGGAGGCTGGACAAATATTAAAGGGGCAAACATGGAGGCTGGACATAATAATAAAGGGGCAGACATGGATGCTGGGCATAATAATAAAGGGGCAGACATTGAGGCTGGACATAATAAAGGGACAGACATGGAGGCTGGACAAATATTAAAGGGGCAAACATGGAGGCTGGACATAATAATAAAGGGGCAGACATGGATGCTGGGCATAATAATAAAGGGGCAGACATTGAGGCTGTTAGCGCTTATGTTTGAGATTCCCTCCCTACGCGCATGTATTTCTGAATCTTTACCCATGCAATAACAAATGTCAGCACAATCACTTCCCATAAGCAGCCCTGCCGTCATATGTCTGTAATAATATCTTTAGGACCTTCTGCACTTGAATGTCAAAAATTAGACTGCAGCAACTCAGTAATTACTTATTATTGTAGAAGAGAATAATATAAAATAACTTTTTCTTATTGTTTTCTGCCAGCGTCATTTTTCACTTTTCAATGTACTCTTCTACTTTTTAGTTATTTTTTAACCTACAGCTATTTATTTGAGTTGCAGGCTGCATTTCTGTTGCCACTGTGCTGGGAGGTGATCAGGAGCATAGAGGAGCTGTACACTTTAAAGTTTTCATGAATTTCACACTCACATGTCATAATACGCACCTTGATGAGGTGCGAAAAAAATGATGTAAAATAACTCGCAAATTTTAACCCGCGTAACGCAATTGAATTGCAAAAGTTTGCACTTGCAATGTATTTAAATAGGGACAAAAAATCTGTGCAATAGACCAAAAAAATACGTGAAAAAAAATGGAATTGAATTGGGACCGAAAAATTTGCGTGAAAAAAATATGCAAATTTGCCAAATACGCGAAAAAACGCAGAAAAAAAAATTCACTTTGCGCTTAATTGAATCAGGCCCACTGTGATATAAAATATCTAAGAAAAGCATTGTTTAATGTTACATTAATTTGTTACATTAATTTGATGTATGATTTACAAAGTTCACCATTTATTTTATAACATCTAACAATGTTCCCCTGCATAAACTGTGAATTTTGAACATCATAGTGTTGAAGTGTGAAATAATCTTTGTCCATTCCACACTGTAGATTTCAGTGATAAAAATGTGTTTATTGTTATTACATTCATAAAGTGGATAAATTAAAATTAAACCAGTTAATCTATTGCATGAGTGTGTCTTTGTATGTATGTATGTATGTATGTATGTATGTATGTATGTATGTACGTGTTTGTAGGTGAATGTGTGTTTATGTGAGTGTGTGTAAGTGAATGTGTTTCTTCCTGGGAATGCACTATCCTTTTGTTTCTATGGGTGGTAACAGTGATGATGTCACAGCCCAGGTGATTTCAGCAGATCAATAGGACCATGTGACTGGCTGCCATTTTGTCTTGGATAAGAGATGTTCCATATAGCTTAAAATAGTTATGCTTATGGAATTGTATTTATACAGCATATAATTAATTTGCTTTTAAGGATATGCTAATTTAATATAATATTGAACTACTGAAAATAATATACTTCTTATCAGATGTAAATACTCCTTAAAAATGTGAAAAAGGGTATTTTTACTCCAAATGAGCACAGCACCTAGGTAGGTGGTACATGTAAAAGTAACATCCACATGAATGCCCATGACATTAGATCTCCCAGCAGAACATTTGTCAGATTGTCAGCGCATCTTGGGGTCACAATGTATAGGCATCAGACCAGGTCTTCTTCTTCCATTGCTCCATGGTCCAGCTCTGATGCTCACATTCCCATTGCAGGCACGTTAGGTGGTTGACAGGGGACAGCATGACCCATCTAGTAAACAGTATCTCTGCTGTGGGATCAGACCACGCAGGCTAGCCTTCGGTCTCCCTGTCAGTAGAACACTGGTTGTCCTTCGTTAAAACACTTCTGGTAGGCACTAGCCCAGCATACCGGGAACACCGCACAAAACCTGCCATTTTGGAGAATCTCTGCCCATTACAGTTTGGCCCATGTTAAAATCACTCAGATCTTTAAGTTTGTCCATTTTTTCTTGCCTCCATCTTCAAGAACTGACTGTTACAGTTTGGCACAGATCATGGATGCATGCGATACAAGGATTAGTCTGGGTGGATTGATTTGAATGAAACTGGGAACATTTTTATTGCTATAAAGTTACGAGTCCCAGCATTCTTTGGCTCTATAGGCATAGCTGATACCAGGCAATGCGTGCTGAGGCTTGTAGTTTCAGAACACTAGGAGAGCCACAGGTTGGCCTGGCCTAGTTTAGTTTGGTCCAGCATACACACTCAACTAATGGGCTGTTTATCGGCTTATGTGCCCCACTACACATTATGTCATGTTCAATGCATGCCTTTGTACACCTATTGTCTAGCTGTGGACATGCAACCATGCCCCTGTACATCGACTATTGTCGGGTATCAACTATGCTTACGTGCCCCTGAGAGGTTTTAAAAAGATGGGTTGGGGATTGGATGTTTGGATACACACAAAGCAGGGGGAAATTTGATGACTGGAGACGCAAGGGGGTGGATACATTATGGCTGGAGACATAAGAGAGGGAGATAAATGGAGACAAACACATGGGGGGGGGGGTTGATTGCTGGAGACACCAGGGGAAGAGAATGGATGGTTGGACCACACTGCCCCTACTCAGATACTATTTAATACACAGCTGTCAAAATTTTCTGGGGAGAACACTGCTTATACACCTATAATCAGTGGTGGCCATACTTCGGATTTCGGACCTTATTCAGACTACCAGACATATAGCATATACGTCCGGAGTTTAGTGTTTTTTACTACTGCGCATGCGTAGTAAATTTTTTGTGTAATCTACGTATCTTTTCCTTACGTAGATATATGCAGTCTTTAAGGGCTTTCCTTTATCTTTAAATCCCTGCTCAAACAGCTTTTTTGATGAGGCTCTCAGTATTGCCTCTGCAGTTTCTCAGCTTGTGGCTGTAAGGAAGACATGTCAGAGTCAGACTTTTTCTTGCTGCGACTGAAACTTTAGATAAACTTTTTCTGTATTACCAAACACTCCTCCTGCCTTTAAGGATATGTCAAATACACATCAAATTACAAATGTAACTAAGACACTTTGGGACACAGTCCTTCTAGCTGCTGCAGAGGAAGAGAATCGTCTTACTTATGCCAATATCTGTCTCCTCAGAGGATTGAATACCCTCCAAGGCATCATGGCTTTAGTATAGTTGGAGGGAACATGAACACAGTCATAGCCTCTCAGTATGTCTTTTTCATCAGAGAGCTTCCTACCTATAATGTAATGTTCAAATGGAATTGTTTTAGAATTACTGTACTCTATGACAACTGTTTTTGTCTCTTCACAGCTAAACCTTCATTATATTCCAAATTATAAAACATGAATGAATGAATGAATGAATGAATGAATGAATGAATGAATGAATGAATGAATGCAGTCTGAAGATCCAAGGCTTTTTTTTTTCTTAGTACTATTTTGAATGCAAATAAAGTCACTATTGGAAGTGAAGAAACTGTACAGTAAATCAAGGGTTTTGTATTATTAAGCTGTTAAATAATATACATTTAAATAACTGGAATATTTATATTGTAAAAATGAGTTATGGCTGCTTAGCTCTCTACCCATATCTCTGATTCCCTGAACAATAATCCTACTGCCAGGCTGGGGAACAATGGACAATAGCACATTGTTGTATGAACAGTCCACGAGAATAAAAGGTGGATGAACAGAAATGTTCTTTTAGAGGTCAGGACTAAAGTTTTAAGCCAAATTCACATTTAAAGTGATAACATGGCCAAGAAGGGAGCTTGTTTGTTAGTTGAAATGCGGTATACTTGGGTAGCGTTGCAAGTCCCCGCTGCGAAGGCTGCATTATGAAGTAGAGACAGCCGAAAGTTGCTTTTTTGCTGTCCCTATTTTGAATTGCAGCAGTGTTAGAATTTCTGTGTAATGAATATCCATTCCGTTTCGCCACCAGGGTCTTAGGGGTAGGCTGTGGGGAAGGAGACTTAGGCTGCGGGGGCAGGGGGACTTAGTGTTAGGGAGTGGGTTGGGGATACTTACTTAACTTTTGGAGCACCCTGTTCGGTGTTCCGGGGATCGATTACTATGCCTCATCGAGGCATAAGCAATCGATATCCCAGCCAGTTCGGCACACACTCCTTGGGTAGAGACTGTACATGTTTCTGCATGCATTTTACATGTAGCCTACGCCAGGCATTTCAGTGCTGTTATGTTTACCAGCAAAGTGTCTTGTCATGTCAATAAATGTGTGGTCCCTATTTACAATTCACAATTCAGCCATTGGATAGAAGTTTGTAATGAGACTGGATCATGGACTGGAACAGACTTCTGAATTATTTGCTAATTTTATTGCCTTTGCATTGTATTTCCCTACCATGTCTTTCCGGTTAGTCTCCCCTTACCTTGTAGACGTAAGCTTTCATGAGTAGGGTCCTCTATCTTGTCCTCCCGTCTCCAGTCTCATCTCTGACCCCTCTACATTCATACTTGTTTATAGTTTTGTTTTGCTGTCAACATTATGTCATCACTTGTACCACCCTGTGTACTGTGTTTATGTTTACTTAGTATATAATAGTCCACTCTTTTCAGTCTTCAGTGCAGGCAAGGTGAAGCCACTTAGTTAAACTGAGTTAAACACTCTGCACTGTGCTCACTTAAAATGGGGATTGCATATGTCTGGATAGGGAGGAGGCCCTTACTGTGCTATTACCTTACCAACATAAATCAGCCACTATTTGATGTTTGCACAAGCCGCAAACCTAAGGCGATCAGAAGGCTGTCTGTACTAGGAAAGCAATGAGCAGTGCTACTGCCCGGATACATGGATATGACAGACCTGCAAATGTGGATCTCTGCTCATCTGAAATCATCTAATGTGTTTTCCTAGGAATTATATATCTGGATTAATTTCATTTCGGTGTGTTTTCAGTGTCCTCACTGTCCCTAGAGAAGTATAAAGCCTAGGAGTAATAGCAATGATCTCGTCGTGGATGGTGCAATACTACATGTTCATCTTTTTAAATAGGTTTACAGCCATTGCGAGTCCCCACTGCAATGTTTCACATTGCGAAAAAGGGAAAGGCAGAAGTTGCTTTTCGGCTGTCTCTATTTCGAATGTGATACATCGCAGATTTTTTTTTTGAAATTGGTGAGTATACGATTGTCATACTCACCCATTCATTTTCGGAAAAGCAGCCAGCGCCGCCACCAGACCACCAGAGAGGTAAGTAACCCTCTCCAGGGACTTAGGGTTAGGCTGCGAGGGTAGCGGGGGTGGGACTTAGGGTTAGGCTGCGGGGGGGAGGTATGACTTTTGGTTAGGGAGTGGGGTTGCTTACATTTCGGAACAGGCTGGAAGCGAACAGCCCTATTGAAATAGGGCCGTTCGCAACGGGACCCACAACCGTTTTAAAATTTCAATTTATAAATTGTTCATGAAGTATCTCATAAAGCCAGACTGCATTGAATTTCTACCCACAAACATTTATGTCTCTTACTCCTGTAAATTAAATTGGAGCCCTCTAATGGTGTATTTTTATACTGCATATGCCCCCAAAGAATAAAAAGCTTAAATTGCAATATAAATTTCAAATATTTAAAATGGTGAAAACCGTTTAATAGTTTCTCCCGCCATCCTTCTTGTTCAGTTATGTAATATCTTATTGCGAATGACATTAGGGAGGAGCTGTCAGCAAGGTAAAGAGGTAAAGTGAATAACGATCAACTAAAATAAATTATTTCTGGCAGAATATATGGATTTTTTTCCCCCATTTACAGCTGAATCTAAAATAATTGTGACAGGTTCAATTACATTTTTACTATACATATAATTAATACAAACTTCTCATTCTCTGCTTTTACTTTAATTATTGCATGTCATTTTGTCATACTTTGTAAGGGATTCTCTATGCTGTATCAATCTGGGGCAGTCCAAAGCCAGAACTGTGGGTAATTGGACACACAACACCCTGAATGTCACAAATTGCACTAGACCTTTCGCATATAACCTTGGGTATTGACATACCACTTACAGGATTTCAAGAGGGTGATGGTTGGTAAATTGTGTATATAAAATATCAGTCCTTGCCTATACCTTCATGCCTTGTGATTGGCTAAGCAAGTACCAACCACCAGCTTGTTCACAACAGTGGATCTGTTGACAAAGTAGACATACAGTTTTGAAACTGGTACAACATGTCCTGTACTGCTGATTTTTGCAGTTCTTTAAATCCTAACAAGGCCTTGGAGTATGTATATGCTCAGCCAATTACAAGATGCCACCAATGTTGTCTGAGAATCTCCCTTCACTTCTGTAGGTAATACATTTCCGTTGGGTTTCTGCATGGCCTTTTCCGAAAAATGGTAAAATGAATTTTTAGCAGATTTATATAGTTTTGAGGAATTTGGTAGCAAATGTACTTGTTTATTTTTATGAATTTCTTATTCCTTAAAATTGACCTTGCAATTTGATGGGATTTCAGTTCCAATTAAAATACATTCAACTAAATAGAAAAACTCTTTTTAATCGTTTTAAACTTTTTGCATTATGTTTTAAAATGTTATGGAACATTCGTCTGCTTGTTGTTTACTGTGTAGAGGGTACATTTTCAGTAGCTGTAAAAAAACAAACCCAGAACATGTTTTAATTGGAATCTTCCCTGTAAAACTAATACCTTTTTCATATGATGCTTGATAGCAAAGGAAAAGGGTTTGTAAACAAACCTTGTTATTCATATTAATGCATGTCTTTAACTATTGATGTTAGAACCCCACATTTTAAATGTGTAAATACGGTATTTTCCCAATGTTGAAGCTATTCCTGGGTTAAGGATTTTTATATGTAACTATATGATGCAGGAAAATCATCGATCCCTTATGTTTTGCGATCCTGCAGGTTACTGCAAAAGATAAGAATAGCTGATTCTTGTCTCTGCAAGTAATTAAACCCCCTCCCCATCATCGGCCTTGATTCAGAGTTGTGAGAAAAACTCCACGCTATGATCACTTGAGACATTGTATAGTGTACACACACACACATACCACACACACACTATCCTATAATCAGGTCTTTCAGCCCACAGACCTGCATCAATCTTAACCTTATCATTTTATCTATCAGAACATTTTTGAACTGTTCTGTCAGAATTCTTCAAATCGGCTCATGTCATGCACTACACAATAGATTACCATCACTGATTATTATAGCATGTAGCCATCTTAAATTTATACCCAGACAATTTGCAAGGGCGAAGGGGTACTATTTAATAAAAAAAAAAATCTGTTTTTTGTTGTTGTTTTTTTTACATATAGTATACAAGAACAAATCAGCATTATTTTAAAACTACAATTTAGAACTAGTTTTTCAATAACTAATGCTCTCTCAACTATAACTTTCTGAATACTTAACATTATCTCCATCTTAAGTGCATCATGGTCTTGCCACTTGTGCAAGTTTGCTCCTTTCCTGGCCCTCGTTATGAATCCGAGCCATTGTCTTCTCTGCTAGTTTAAAGGATTTGCTTTGTAAGTCGTGAGCAGAGCATCAGTTTGTTTCCTGCATCTTTAAGAAGACAAAATGTGTAAAATAAAAATATCCTCGTTAATATCTCGCTTCCCCTACACATTTGACTAATGTTGCTGCGGATACAAATCACCTCCTTTATTACCTATAAACTGTTCCGTCCTACCATGGAAAAACGCTGCTAATTTATATGGCCTTGACATTTTATAATTTTTCCTGATTTTCAGATAAAGGATTTTACATTTAAAACTTTAACAGTTGAGCCTGAGTTCATTTATCTTTAATTTTTGAAACGGGGGCACGTAATTCATATCTGTAATTTTATGCACACTCTGTAACATTCACGGGACTTCATTTGTACATTAAAATTCCTTTAAGACCGTTATTAATGATTTATATAACGAACTGTCCTATTAATCAAGCGAGTTTTCACATTTTACGATTCCCTTCTATGTTAATACTATCTTTATGGTCTGTATTAATGTTTTATGTCCCCTAATTTCAATTATAAATCAAGAACATTTTCCTGTTTTTGTTGGTATTTTCTGAACTTTGTGTCAGCTTTAAACATTTTATGCCCTCTCTCTCTTTCCGAAATTCACCCCCCTCCCCTTCTGCCCCTCTTCACCATCCTTCTATACATGCCTTATGAAATATTCATGAAATTGGAATTGTGATTTCTTTTCTCTGGAAAGTTACATTGACAAAGTAATTCTGTCTCTTCTTTCTTTTTTGTTTTAAGCTCAGAAACTGGAGCGCCTTCGGAAAGAAAGACAAAATCAGATCAAATGTAAGAACGTACAGTGGAAGGATCGTAACACAAGCCATTCAGGTAACTTGTTGTTCCATCACTACATGACATCTGCTGTGTTAGACAGCCAGGTATTTTTCTGACATGAAGTTTGCACAGTTTATAAAAGCACACAAACATTCTGTTTTGGGTGCTCTATAGAGATCACCAGTTATTGAATTTTTATAGTGCATTAAGGGGGATATTCATCTAAGCGTGAAGACAATAATCAGACCAAAACACCGGATCCAGACTTACAAAGAGGATGTGTGTTCCAATTGCTAGGATTGGAAAAAAATTTCCACTTATGGGTAACAGCATGGGTCTAAATCCAGAGTTCCGTACTGGGACCATTTCCGCCGACAGGGTGGTATGTGGATGCGGAGTGGCATGGGTCGGAAAGCGTAAAACTGACGTCAGAGGGGGGTAACATGTAGATAATACAGTGAGGGTGTGCTAAGCATCTTATGTACTGTTATGACACTCCGGGTTTACCTGGTTAGAACCGGAGTGGTCAAAGAGAGGGTATTTGTGGTACCTCGGGATTACCCGGTGAGAACCGAGGTGACCACTAAGGAGACAGGCAGAGTGAACGAGTAGGTTTCCGGAGACCGGAGACTTTACTATCCAGGGGGTCTTCACCAGTACCCCTGATGGTGGGGAATTTTTCTGACATGAAGTTTGCACAGTTTATAAAAGCACACAAACATTCTGTTTTGGGTGCTCTATAGAGATCACCAGTTATTGAATTTTTATAGTGCATTAAGGGGGATATTCATCTAAGCGTGAAGACAATAATCAAACCAAAACACCGGATCCAGACTTACAAAGAGGATGTGTGTTCCGATTGCTAGGATTGGAAAAAAATTGCCACTTATGGGTAACAGCATGGGTCTAAATCCAGAGTTCCGTACTGGGACCATTTCCGCCGATAGGGTGGTATGTGGATGCGGGGTGGCATGGGTCGGAAAGCGTAAAACTGACGTCAGAGGGGGGTAACGTGTAGATAATACAGTGAGGGTGTGCTAAGCATCTTATGTACTATCCAGACTTCTGTGCTGTCTCCAGCTTTATTGAGCACAATGCAGAAGTTTAAAGGTGCTGTAACCGAAACCTATGTCCATACGAGTGAGGGGAGGGGCCTCCTTTTGGCCATGCAGAGGACTTGAATCAGCAGGGATTAAGCATTGGATCCCTGCTGCTGCTCCGCCTCTAGACACAATTAAATATCTCCCTAACCATACCATCTAACTTCATAGGTAGCAATCTGACTTATTTTTTTTAATAATTAGTAAAATGTTCCTTACGCATTTGATTAAATTTCTTTAACAATGCTCCTACACTCTATATCTGCTGTTTACGCTCTGCTTTGGTTAACTTTGTCAGTCTGCTACACAAACACAAGCTGTCATCTCTCAGAAGTCATGTGATGGCAGAGGGGGAGGGGGGGGTGCACCTAGGCTGCACTCATCATAAGGTTCAGAAAGTCTTGTACATTGTGAATGCGTGATCATACTGTATGATATATAATTTTAGTATATGTACATGAAAATATATGTAACCAAAATGATTTCTATGCAGCTGAGGAACTGAGTTCGCTGTTTGAAAAAAAAAACTTCAAGGATAGACCACCACAGAGCGGGAAGCCGTCCATATTATCTGTGCGTCTGGAGCAGTGTCCGCTTCAGCTTAACAATCCCTTTAATGAATACTCCAAGTTTGATGGCAAGGTAAGGAACACACGCCTCTTTGTACACACATCTCTGCATAGTGGATCCATTGGAATACTCTTAGGGCGTGATTTTAAAATGTGTTTGAATATACAATTGCTTATTGGTGTTCAACCATGCACTGAAGTTTCTTATGTACCCATTTGTAAACAATCTTACTCCAAGTGTCCGGAATGGTATTCAGTGTGGACCTAACAGATGCTCTGCATATACCTGTTACTGCTGGTACAGAGGCACAGAGGACTAATGCAGCTGCGGACCAGGCACAAAAGACCAGATCTAGATTTAAGAACATAATTTTTTGACAGCGTAAGCGACAGTGCGATCCTAAATTCTGTATGTGTGAGGGTAGCACACATTTCTGTACTCTGGAACATATCTTAACTCTTATGCACCTGCCCCATATAAAGTGAGACTGGCGTGTAATGAAGGATTGTGTGTAAGAGCTAAACCGATCCCTTACCGGATGATTTAAATACCTCCATCACCCACCTTGTATACACACTACTTGCATGGTGTGTGGTCCCTCCCCGCCATTGGGGGGATACAGTCTCCTTACAGAAAATGCTGTTTGTGAAATCAACACAGACGAAAGCTCATTTTCGGCTACATCAAAAATAGAGCTAATTAGAAGATTTTATTAATGAGTTTTTAAGTATGTTGAATTTATTTTCCGGCATACTTCCAGGTTAGTATTATAGGGGAATCCATGGGGAGTAATAGACTATGGGGAGTTTTAGGTTTAGGCTGCAGGGAGCGGAGTCTTAGGGTCAGGCTGTGCGGAGAGGAGTCTTAGGGTCAGGCTGTGGGGAGAGGAGTCTTAGGTTCAGGCTGTGGGGAGAGGAGTCTTAGGGTCAGGCTGTGGGGAGGGGGGTCTTAGGGTCAGGCTGTGGGGAGGGGGGTCTTAGGGTCAGGCTGTGGGGAGGGGAGTCTTAGGGTCAGGCTGCGGGGGGGGGGGGCTTAGGGGCAGGCTGTGGGGGGAAAAGTCTTAAGGTCAGGCTGCGGGGAGGCTGTGGGGAGTCTTAGGGTCAGGCTGTGGGGAGGAGAGTCTTAGGGTCAGGCTGTGGGGAGGGGAGTCTTAGGGTTAGGCTGTGGGGAGGGGAGTCTTAGGGTTTGGCTGTGGGGAGGGGAGTCTTAGGGTTTGGCTGTGGGGAAGGGAGGGTTAGGGTAATGGAAAGGGAGGGTTAAGGGAAGAATTAGGGCTGGGGTAGAAAAAATATCACCTCGTGCCACTGCAATCTTCAATTGCTTGTCCTCGGCACGTACAGAGCACATGTAGGTAGAATTTATGCATTCGGGATGTGGCAATAGGCTGTTTTGCGTAATTCTGGATCCGCTCCAAAGTCCTTTGCGGGCACAGTATCCTGCTGGTATTTTTGTAAGATACTGCAGGTCACATCTGCTGTGATTGCCATTGCTGGGCTGCTGCATTAATAAAAGACAATTTGTTTTATTTATTGACCATCATAGGGACATTGTAGATAACTCGTACATATCACATACAGATTAAACAATATTACCCTGGACTTTCTTCAGAATTCCACCCAATTGCCTCTGAGTTTCTCATATTTCCAAAGTACATTCTTAGTCATCAGCATATCGTGTTTGAGAGAAGACATGGTACATGACTGGAGGTATCAAACATCTCTTTGTGATGTGAATGTGTTGGTGTCATGACCATATGATTAGAGTTCCAGTTTGATTGTTTAATTTAAAATGTTCCAAACAAGTTTTAATCTTAGAAAAGGCAAGTTATAAAAAAGTAGTAATGGGACTTGTTTGAAACTAAGAGGAAATCAGGTGAAAATTTACACCTGGGTAATACTAATGTTGAGTTGTAGGAGATGCGATTTCATCCCTTGACAGCAGTATTAGAGCTGAGAGACGATGTTTCCTAGTCCAAGTCTAAATAACAGTGTAAATGTACAGCTGGTCAGGAGCTGTGTGCAATAAGCAGCAGGAAAATGATTCTTCCTACATGCAAGGAATAAAATGAATGACTCCCCAAGGCATTCCGCATGATTTTGCCCAGGTGTAACATTTTACCTGTTTTTTCTTTTATTTTCAATCTCTGAATCCAGTCCAGTTGGATTGACTTTGGAAAGATACCAGTATCAATAATATCATATTCACTGGTGTTTGCACCACTCACACCTTAATGTTGTCTGAATATATGCCGCCACTTGATTTGTTATGAATAGTGGACATGGGAAAAGAGAAGGGTTTTTTTCCCCGTGTCCAACCAAGGTAAGTGGTGATGTGAAAGCGGTATAATTAAAGTGCGGGACTGTGTTGTTCAACAGCATAGATTCAGGACCAGATTACAGCTGTATATTAAATGTTTGTTCACCATATCATCTTCATTAGCTTTTGTTGGATAATCTTTTAAAATGTCTCATTGTAGCCCTCGCTTATCTAATCTTAGTCATGTTGTATCGAATAATTAAATAATCTCTGTTGTCTTGCTGCAGTGCCTTTGTGGGCAGTCTGGCAAACATTGGAAGAGTGTGTACAGTGAGGCATTTGTTTTTAAACGTAGACCAGTGTGAATCATGCATTGGGAATTGTATCTGCTACCTGTAGTTGGATGCGCACTGAAAGGTTATCTGATGATAGCTCAGTCGTTTAACCGTTATGTACTATCCCGTGATGCTGCAGAATTTTCTGAAATTGCATTGCATTGTATGATTTCATCATTGATGTCCCGATGTCTGGAGAAAACGGTGCGGTGAGGTTTTTGTTTGTTGGCTTTTGCAGTTTTATGAATTTTATCAAATTATTTTCATTGAATGAGACTGAACAGACTTAAAAGCCATGATCTATAGATATACCTTTATCCCTGCCACTGCCTGCAGCAAAGGGTTAATCCTGTCCCATCTTCCAGGGGACCCTTATAAGACCCAGCCGGTTCATCAGCTCAAACATCCCCACGCCTGCGAACATGGTCGATGGCATAATTCATGAGCGCTAATTACTCAGCTGTTAATTTTCATAAGTGTTGATTGTAGCAGTTCCTTAAATTAAGACTCCTTTTAAAGCGTACCTTGGGAAATATTTTATCAGGGCCCGGAGTGCAAATGAATATGAATATGGCTCCAATTAACACTCGCTGGTTAATGGCTTTTAGCAGCATTTTGGGATGTGCGGTCCTTAAATACCATTTTTTGCCTGCTGCTCTTACTTTGAGCACCATTCAGATAATTAGGGATACGCAGAGCCATTTAAAAGGATCTTGAACAAGACATTGCTATTAACGCTGCAGCCTGCACTGCTCTTTGTGGTTGCTGTACACCCTACACAATCCTTATTACATTTCTAATAAGTGGTCGTTCCCTCATAAGACCCGGATTGACAGCATTAACCCTTTGGCTGGCTGTAACAGGGCTTAGCAGGATCCTTTGAGTTCCTGGAAAAAATAGTATTGATTATGCATAAGTGAATTTATTATGATATAAGCAAAATGTTCACTGAAGTAATGACCATCGGAGGCTCCTATCCATTTACAAGCTGCCTCTTGTTCCACACATTTCATGGTATTTAATTAGCGGCAAAGGAATATATACTGTGGACAGCATGGTGGCTCAGTGAGTAGCACTTGGGCCTCACAGTGCTGAGGTCATGAGTTTGAATCCCGGATTAGGCCTTATCTATGTGGAGTTTGTATGTTCTCCCAGTGTCTGCGTGGGTTTCCTCCAGATGCTCCAGTTTTCTTCCAAAATCATACTGGTAGATTAATTGGCAGCTGTTGATTGTAGTGCAATGAAAGAAAATACTTCTATAACTCTAACATATACCATAGTACTGTATCATATTCAGTGACACATTAATAATTAAGAGGAGGCATAGTCATTCCTGTTATATGATTATGCTTCTTGCTGAATTTTTGCCAAGTAAAAATGTAATTATGCAATAAAAGTTTACAGTATATTTCCTATTCACTTGTATTTTCTATATTAGGTACAAAGATACATGAATTCCATAGTAGCCAATGATATGTTTGCTACCGTAGTCTGTCTTTCC
>WWET01000333.1:285894-299267 GCA_011038615.1 Limnodynastes dumerilii
ACGTCCGTCTTCCATAGACGGACGTAATTCAATGAACAATAGCTACTGCGCATGCGTAGTAGCTATTGTACGTAATCCGCGTATCGTTTCGATACGTAGATTGCGTATATGCGGTCTGTTTGAGACCTCAGATCTGTATGATTTGCAACACATGGCACTACAGGTGTTGTGAGACTACAAGTCCCAGCATGCTTCAGAAGCAGAGGCATGGCTGGTGGCTACCACACTGTCTGGTGTACCACAGGTTGACTGTGCTCTGACCAACTTGTACAGATACCTTGGTGTAACAGCCCAGATTGGGGATGTCCTATTGTGTGCTGACTTTATGGAAATTTAGGAGAAAGATACTGCTTCACACTGCTCTGACCATGAAGATGTCTTCTACCTAACTGTAGTACACCCAGCATTAACCTTGTATTTGAAGGTATTTGACCATGGCCTAGCACTGTCTAAAGTGATAACCTTGGCAATTACTGTATATGCTAGCCATAAAGGCTCTGGTGGCATGACCCGGAATCCCCCCTTCCTTATAAATTCTGTGTTTGCCGTTGACAATGTTTGTAAAAATTCATCTTTGTGCCACTGAAATGGCTTCAAAATATGTGACCTAAACCAGACTTACGTAAAGGGGGTGTTTTTTGATTGCTAAGATCAGAAACACGCGCTATATGGTGACAGTGACTGCACAAACTCCACATTTCCTGGACAGATCCAGGTCGTTTAGATCCAGAGGTCCTTCCTGGGGCCATATTCAACGGTGGGGAGGAAGCAGGAAGTGCTTCCACTTTGTGTGAGGGGGAAGTGTATACAGTGAGGGCGTGCTAAGAACACTCCACCCCATTTTAAGTAAGCGTGGTGTTAAGTTTTAAGGCAGGGTCCTCAGACCGTATGAGCATGGGAAGGCTGGAGTCAGTGGGGCTCCGAGCACAGCGGCATTGGAAATCGGAATACAGAGCATTATGTTGTAATACTGACAAAAGGCTGTGATAATTCACTACAAATCATCTATCTTCTGGGAATTAAATTATCTAAAATATGTCAAAAGTCATGATTTAACCTATGCTCTGCTGCTGCACCGTTATGCTCTTAGCTGCAGTGAATAAGAAAACATGCATAGCTTTTTCTTGTGTTTCATTATACTAGGGGCCAGATTTACTAAGCTGCGGGTTTGGAAAAGTGGAGCTGTTGCCCATAGCAACCAATCAGATTCAAGCTGACATTCTCTAGTATGTAATAGGAAAGTGAGAGCTAGCATCTGATTGGTTGCTAAAGGCAACATCTCCACTTTTCCAAACCCGCAGCTTAGTAAATCTGGCCCTAAGTGTTTAGGACTAAGCTAATGACTATTTCATTGGTCAGTAACAGTTCCCTGTGAAAGCATTGCATACCTATACAATACATTACCAATACAATGGTAGATTCAGCTTTGGTAGACAAAGTATGATAAAACATTCAGCATGCCATATTGCAGCTTTTTTATACATTGTCCAGTCAAACAGAAATCACACGGTTCAGCCTTCTGCTCCATGTGCACAGCATAGAGCAGTGATTGACAGCCCTCCTTCCAAACACGTTCTGCAGCTACAGCGCTTCTGTAACGCCACACATCAGCAGTTTCCCACATGTCATGGAAGGGCAGATTTACATCCCATACCCCATTGATGCCTCTGCATATAATTTATTACACACATGTATACTTACCAGACTTAAAGGCTCTGCTAACCACATAATAGTTATAGCTGAGAATTAAGTCTGAGTCATGTGGCTTGGAATTTTAAATCACAAGGATACAAAACATTTTGTGGCATGTAAGTTGGATTTGTTGCTTTTGGTAAACAGTTGATTTAAGTTTTGTATTGTACATGAAAGTAAGTTGTATATATATCTATAATGAGTTTGTGTTACCTGTTACCTATTCCTGACTTATTATAGGTGTTTTATACCTACAGAAAATGGACAAAACTAAAATGATATATCCAGTTAATAGTAGTAGTAAAAAAGTGTAAGAATGTAAAAGGCATTATATAGAAGGACTATCTATGACAAAACTGAATAAGCGAGTGAAAGAATGTGCTTATAGCCAAATTGATTTATTGATTTCACTTTACAAATTGCTAGCCGGAGACAGAATCCCAGTTTCTGAGCACACAGAATCCCAAGCAAAATATTTGGAGGGACTGACTGCGCCAGGTATAATTGCATGCGATTTATAACCATATTTATGGGCTGACTTTTAGGAGGTGCAAAAGTCTGGGTGGTTTCACATTAAAAGGGAATGGCTATGCTGTAAATTGAGTAAGAGGGAATGCCCACTGGCTAACTCATCCCACCCCCTATTAACTAGTGATGTATCCGCATAAAGAAACCCGCCTTCTTCTTATTGGAAGGCTATTGCAACAGCGCCACCTAGAGCTCAGGATCCTACAGAAAGAGGCAATATCACTATTAAGGGCAATTCCTTTGGAGCTGAGCATCTTTAAGCAACTCGGGTGCTTTTATTCTCCTGTGTAAAAAATAGTCGGCGAAGTATCAATCCAATTCTTAGTCTTCTCATTTGTCTCAATCCGCACAGTATTCATTTTTTTATATAAACATCCTGAATAAAAAATGCCGACCTGGTATATTTATGAGCTGCAGTATTCAACTTTAATTGGTCATTTTTCCTGTAGCGCTTTCAGAAACCATAAAATAGAAAATTCAAAGCGATGTAGCAGAGCATCGCATCACTAGAAAGGTGAAAAATGTAGATTGATTTGAGCTGTAAAACTGCACAAAATGTGCCATTTCTGACCCAAATACTCCTAATCCTTATTATTATGTATTTTACCAGCGGGGCGCACTAACGTTACGCACAATTACCCTCGAGAAATTCTTCTTTATTAACCTCTTAATTGCCAAGGACAGGCACAGCTATAACACCTGGCCTTTGGATTTATGCAGTCTGAAAAATAAAGGACCATATCAATGGCAAAAGCAGTTTATACAGATATACAATTATATTATCATTCAGAACTTTCAAAGCTCAGTTGCTGGGTACATTACATAAGAGTGTTGTTTCTAGTAATGGACATATATAGGTGGGGGCCGAGTTTGAGCGATTTTTTTTTATTTGAGGGGGAGTTCTTATATGCTGTGAAAAAAAAATGTGCCCACGTCATACGGCATCTTGTCTCCTAATTTCAAAGCAGCGCTCGCCATGCCATTGGAAATCAATTTGTACAATTTGAGAACCTGCGATATCAATCAGTTCTCTTCTTTCTAATTTGACAGACATGCGGAGAAATGGCAAAAAAAAATGTCATTTTTGATTGTGGGACGCAGTTATGCGGAACCAGGAAAGGATATTATCTCTTTAAACAAGACAGCCGTAATGGGTCTGTTGACCATGAATAATTCTTTTGTTGTCATTATTGCTAGCCTAGCATATTCTTCATAAATTAAAATAGAACCGGTTTCCAATAGTAATTAACTGGAGTATATTGGGGAGGCTATTATTCACATTAAAGTAACCTTTTAATAGTTCTGTCTTTAACTTCGCTGCAGGTAATGGTTTTAAAAAGCTCTTATAACAAGAGGAATTATAATGAGCTTTAATAGAGCAGGACAACGGGAAAATTAAGAATCATTTTCCGTCACCCGCCACCCCTTGAGAAAAAAAAAAATACCAATAAAATATGTGTAAGGTATTACCTGGGTATTACATTAATGCAGCCTATAATTCTTTATTGCACTTTTAAATATTGGCAATGACTATAAGGCGATAGTTCATCTGCAAAAAAAAAAATGAGCCATGCTGTTCTGTCATATAGTGAAAAACTGCCAGATGGAGTTTACAGCTTCTGAGGAAAGAGGGGAGAGAGAGACCACTTACTGAAAAATGACTTATATTAAAAACAATATGTGAACGCTTGTTTCATCTATCTGAGTAGAGCAATGGGATTTTCCATTCTTTGATCTGGATTCATTTCTTTGTTGTGTCATTTCAAAAATGAAAAGTCATGTATTTTTGTTTTTTAGTTATTTATTTATGTTTGTAAAGGAACTTCTAATACTGTGTTTTGGTAGTTTATGGAACTCTTGTTGTTTTTTGAGATGTTTAATTTGTTGAACAAAAGTTATTGGGAATTCAATCCTTTTTGACCGAAAACAAAACGCTGGTGGTTTTTTTCTGTTTGGTTTTTACTTTGTTTTACTTTGTTTGCACTGATGTAAGATCGGTTGCTTTTTATTTAACTGTGAATATGCCTTAAAAAAGAAGCCAAACCTTGGTCTATTCATGAAGCTTGTCCCACAAGTGTAACATTTTGGGCCCGATTCAATTACCGATAGTTGCGATGACGGGAAAAGCTTGCGGTGCACTTTTTCCTGTCATTTGCGGCACCTAAAATTCTGCGATTTTCATGCTCGCCTCTATGTGGTGGGCATAAAAATCTCCCCCAAAAATCTGCAACATTAGCTTTGCACCACAAATAACACGGATGCAAAGTTAATTGAATCACGCACTTTGAATGGAACTGGTCATTTAATTACATTAAAATTTTCCTTTTTCTCCAAGAACGCTGTTGAGTTTAGACTCTTTGGTGTTAAAGTATTCATGTCTGAGCCTATTTGTTTTTACTCTGCACAGAACATGCTTCTCCACTGAAAATGCACTTGCAACCATGTATGGATAACCTGTGGCACGTCGGATGTTTCCCTGTGTCTATGCTGTTGGATAATGCTGGGTGTTTCATAACATCTAGAGGACCTAAGTCTGCCTATGCCTGCATTAACAAATATTGTATTTAAGACATGGGGCTGGATTTACTAAACTGTGGAAAAGGAGAAGTGGCGATGTTGCCTACTGCAACGAATCAGATTTTAGCTATCACTTTCCTATTACATACTAGAGAATTTCAGCTAGAATCTGATTGGTTGCTATGGGCAACATCTCCACTTTTCTAAACCTGCAGCTTAGTAAATCTGGCCCCTAGTGTAATGAAACACAAGAAAAGCTATGCTTTTTCTTGCTTTTTTTATGGTTAGGACCATAGAAGGGAAGGGTTAGGTATAGGCTGCGGGGAGGGGGATCTTAGGGTTAGGCTTTAGAGAAAGGAGTATTAGGTTCAGGCTAGGGAGAAGAGAGGGTTAGGGTCAGGCTGCGGGGATGGGAGGGTTACGGTCAGGCTGCAGTGAAGGGAGGGTTAGGGTAATGGAAGAGGAGGGTTAGGATTAGAATTAGGAGAAGGGTTGGGGTTAGTTTAGCCACTCACCTTTCGGAGCACCGTGTTTGGTGCTCTGGGGATCGATTGCTATACCTCATCAAGGCATAAGCAATTGCTATCCCAGCCAGTTCGAAACTGGCTGGGAGAGAACGGCCCTATCGAAATAGGGTCGTTCTTTGCGGGAAACCACACCCCTTTTCTACAAATATATATAGCAGTGGGAGTCGCCGCCGCAAATGCTGTCTTTTAGAGGTAGAGAAACTGATTTTTCGGCTGTCTGTTTTGAAAAGGCAGACTTTTTGGATTTGTTTTTTTAGAATGGGTTATTATGCCGATAAACATACTTACTCATTCATTTTTCGCAAGTCACTGGATATGTAGCATCAGTAGCTGCTGGAGATGTGTGTAACACATTTTCTGGGGATTTTAGGGTTAGGCTCTGAGGAAGGAAGGGTAATCGTAATAGAAGGTTAAGGACAGACTATGGTGAGGGGAGTCTTAAGGTTAGGCTGTGGGGAGGGAAGTGTTAGGGTTATGCTAGAGAGAGAAAGAGAGATTCACATTTTCTAATAATGATTTCCTTAAGGGTATTTTTCCCACTTGAAAGCTGTAGGCATGGATAATTATTATTTGTTCAATATCAATGAACCTCAATAATTTTCTGAGTGTACGCATTGTGGAGAAAGGGAGTACTCTAGCAGTTATGACTACAGGGTTCAGAGACCCTTTGAGCCATACTTTCTTGCTCACAGGCTCTTTTTATTTTCCACATTACAGTATTTGTGGCATGTTATGCTAATGTCAAGCTATTTACCACTCTTATTCTACAGTACTCTCTAATTAAGTTGACAGCAAAATTGAGATTTTACAGAGAAGGTGGGGTTTTCGGGGTGTTGTAAGTTTCCAAGGGTTAAGAGATGCCTTTTAAATAAAAAGAATTTCTGCATTCTGTTTTTCTTTCGAGATAAACCCGTTTCAGATGATTACATCCAGCCTGCTTCACAAAGGCGCAGTTTTCGTAAACCTCTCATCAGTGTAGCTTGGCAGTAATTGCAACGAGAGAAACTTGTAATTTTCCTGAAGGATCTGACACAGTTGGAATTAAAAATCAAGGCGCCCTCCTGAATGCCAGTTCATTACAAATTAACAGCAGTCCATAGGAAAGCAGCAGGCTGGGGCGTGCCGAAAAAAAGCGATCAGGATAAAGAAACCCAGCATTTGAGTCTGTCACCGCTCCAGAGCAAGCACGGCCCACGAACAAATTAATGACACATTGTCAAAGTGAAAAAAGTTACATCAAATTAACACATCTGATCCCAGCATATTAATGAACCACGTTTCACCTGATTGTAGAGTAAAGCTGGCCATTTCTTTTATTGAATGATGTAGCATAGCAACCCTTGTCTATGGGGAGTAAGAAGGACCCTAAATATTGTATCATAGATTCTGTAGCTTAAACTTAACAGTTACCTTTTAAAAGAACTGAAAAGGGCATTTTTTATGTATAGCATATTTTATATAAAATAAGTGTGTTGTGTGCAGACATATATTTATGTTGAAATAGATACTATAATAAAGTATAAATAATATAAGGAGAATACATATTTTCTAGCTCATCTATACCAGTGAAGCTTGGTAACAATCCTTTACTCTCCCTTATTTTTACACCAGACTTTAAGTTCTCAGCCACTGACGAGGCGTAGGTAACATTGCAAAATACAGTGAGTGGTGGCATTAGTAAAAAATGTGTGTAGAGCCCCTTTGCAGCCACATGTTTTTACCATTTCTTAACAATTTTGGACTGGATCCTGATATTGGTTCAGTGGCGTTGAGCAATCTATGCCAGATCCACACTGTATAATTGAGACACGTCCTGCTCACGCATAGCGGAACTGATTTTTACGTCCTGTCACACAATGTGTGGCCACTGAATGCAGGAGTTTTACACTCTTCACAATCTGAAAAGTTCACTTTTGCGGAAGTATCTAGTTGTTTATTACTATTACTATTATTATTATTATTATTATTCCTATTATTGGACTGGTTCCTCAGACCCAATTCTTAGGTGAGATTTTCTAAGAAAAAGATGCACAGGTTTGCAGGTCCTAATACATTGCATGGATAAACTTCCGATACCCGTGGCCTAGCCTTAACGTTTCCGACTCCTATTAATGAAAATTGGCGTACGCAGAGAGGAGGCATATTTATACTTGTATTACAAAAGCAACCCCGACTCTCTGTCAGAAGGTGTCTGAGGATCAGGTTCATTTTTACTATTATGTTTTATTTATATGAGGGGGCCACAAGGGCCCATAGAGTAAACATATTAATAAACAAAAAAACAATATTTCTCAAACCCCAGGGTGTTTACCCTCAAGAGTGCTGGCTACATCTAAATAGTTATCTCTGAGTACATCTAGTTCATCTTTTTAGCTGCTTTGATCTAAGATCTTCGTGTAAGCTGGCCATACAATGAGACAACTATCTATCCCACAGCGAGATGGCCAGATAAACAGACAATTTCCCGCCAGGGAAAGGCCCCGTTATCGGTTCTGTACACCTCTTTTGCTGGAACCAATAACCCTAGCAGAAGAGATAGCTGTTCAGTGAGCTGATTGGCTCAACTTAAAATATCGGATGCTAGCACCTCAAGGGATCAAAAGATCAAATAATTATACCATAGAGTTATGTTTACATTTTTTTTTTAAATTACGTTTCAGATGCTTGTTTTGGTACTTCCTCATCTTTGCGGCCCCCGCTACGTAACTTTCTCAATTGCCGTTATCCTTCCGCCGTCTGCGATATCCCTCTGCTATCGCTGGACCTGGAACAGGTGAGTAAACTATCTGTGCGGGTTAGGGTCAGGCTGCGATAAATGGAGGGTTAGGGTCAGGCTGCAGGGGAGGGAGGGTTAGGGTCGTGAGAGGACGGGAGGGTTAGGGTTAGAATTAGGGAAGGGACTATTTTTTCTTAAAATTTAGCAGAACGTCAATGTAAATACGGAAGCAAATATTTTATGCCAAATAAACATTTTATTTCTATCCATACCAAGTTTTTTTTTTATGTACATATTTATAAAAGCATTGGACCGGATCTCAGTTTAGGAATGATACATAAACAGGCCTATTGCGAAAGAAGGGTGTTCTAGCGTGCGTGCATCTGAAGGCCATTTACACACAGCACAGTAGATGGTGTATTCAGTGCTGCAACGGCCTCCGGTGGCTTGATGTATGCTGATCGTACAGTAAGGGCTTGACTAAACCCTTAAGTACAATGCAGGATTACACACGGGGCGGGTGCATTACCTTTAAGGTAGGGTTTGCAAAACAGATTGCATGCACCATAGTTCATTCTGTACTAATGAGCTGCCGTGCAGGCGATTCTGGATCTGGCCCATTAATATTCAGGGTCATATCAATGAATATTCAGTCACAAGTCATTGTGGAAATTTATAGGGGCTTTCTGAGGTTTTCATTTCTTTTATACATTTGTATCCATATTCCAATAAAAGCAAAATGTTTTTGTTTAAACTGTTTTTATTAAGTTTGGTAACAACGTGAAGAGTGTAGTAGTACAACCACAGCCATGAAAACAATTATTAGTTCCGTTCAAGCCCTTTAGAATAGCAGGTACAATGAGTCAAAGGCATCCAGGGTGATACAGTAAACAGTGGCTTGTAAAGTAATGTAATAAGAGGGAAAGATAGGGGGGTGGAGACACAGAGGGAAGGGATGAGGAAAGGTATTCAATGTAAGTAACTGTAACCCTAGAGTTCAGTTAGAGAAACTATATATATATTTTTTTTTATCAAATACAAATAATCTACCTCTGGGTCTTAAATTAGGTTATTTTGCTATTTTGTAGTATAGTGACTGCGTTTTCACAGACCCAAACGTACACCCAACGACGTAAAGTATCTGCTCTCTTTTGCTCTGAGCATGCTCAGAACAAATGTACAATCATGGCTACTCAGACCCGAAAGCAAGTCTCTACTGTGATCAGAGGGTGGTGGGACATAGGCAATGTACGGTAATGGGCACGCTCACGCTTATAAGTATACACAGTTTATATTAAGTCCTAAATCCAGGAATCTGCTGACGTCTGACAATCCACAACTTATATTGGATTTTTGTGTTAGTAGTTAACCTTCCAAATACAATGCTTAGGGTATGGAAATGCTGCATTGTGCTTTATGAAAATTAAATATATTTATGATTACATGACTAGGGACCTGATTCACCCTTAAGAATCTTCTTAAAATAAGAACTTAAAATCACACCTGGGCTAAACCATGGTGATTGCAGGGGAGTCATATTTCATCTGTTGCAAACAGTATTAGAGTTGAGAGGTGATGTTTCCTATCCCAAGTCTAAATAACAGTGTAGAAGTAAAGCTGGTCAGTATCTGTGTGCAGTAAGCAATTCAAAGATATATCCCTGCATGCAAAGAATACAATTAAATTAATTCCCCCTGCAATCAACATGGTTTTGCCCAGGAGTGACTTTAAGTTCTTATTTTAAGAAGATTCTTAAGTGTGAATCAGGTCCTAGATTTCTAATACATCTGCATACAGCATAACCTCCATTTCCACTATACATTACAGTGTAATATCCTGCACTGGGGAAAGGGAACGTGTCTGGGAACATAGTGACGCGTGAATGTATGTAAACTTTATTTGCTTAGGGATTCAGAGCTGTAGCTGTGTTCGCGCCTGATTCGTGCAGATTTACAGAACACGGGATGCATTTGGTTTTACGTTTGGCTCAGGATCGGGCCCAACGAATCAGCTTCATGTCTTGACATCTTATCTTTTTAGGTAATTCACCAAAACACAATATCACACAAAATTTAAAGGCCCAAGGGTTCACACAAATGTGTAATGTGCTCTTGGCGGCAAATATCTGAATATGCACAAAAATGGCAACCACCTGTTTTCAGTGGAAAAAATGGGAGGCTGCAATACTGTAGGGTGGGCATTGGCTGTGGCTGACTTCGGCTCTTTCCAAGCCACACCTCCTACACCCACTGGGCCCCCATCCAGAGGCGAGTGCGCCAGCTGGTGTGATGTTTCTCTTTGTGATATTCAGTCGCAAAAGCTTCATATCTAAGCACAACTTGAGCATCCACGGCTTGTGTTCTGAGACATGTTGAGGAAGGGGTGGATGAATGTTCAGTAAGGGCGTGCTCAAGCCAGTCCAACTGATCCAGAACCCAGCGCAGACGTAAAGGAGCCCCAGCTCAATTCTATGACAACGGGAGCTGTCCTTCCATGACCCTTGCTTTGAACACATAAAAAATTGTCAGATATTGCTGCCAATGTAGTGTGCTTGTGTTAATTCATTTATACATTATACAGTAAGAGAAATATTGTTATACATATTTTAAAATAATGTTTTTTTAAAATTTTTTTTTATAGTTTTAGTTTGTTCATATTAGAACAGAAGTGTCCGCAGTGTTTCTTTTTACAGTGTACTCTTGCGGAATGTATTTGCTCCTTTGAGCTTTGCTGCTGTGTGCCCGTGCCCTGTGTGCCATGGTTGGTTGCAGTGCAGAAGACACTGTTGTGCGCTTTTGGATTCCATGCAGCCTGCACTACTTTTATCTACCGTACACACAATCCGTGCCGATTTGCACCCATCTCTTGATCGGACCCACTATTTATTCTAGTCACCAGTGCCATAACAGCGAATGCTGCACACATGAAATGGAAGACACACTGGACCGTATTCACTGTTAAGAGTGAGTTAGGTGTGGACAGATCTGCACCTAACTCGCTTGTTTAGCCCCTAACCCATCCCCGTTTTTGGGTACCTTATGGCACTTAATAGTGCCATAGGGCTACATTATCTTACGGTGCGAAGTTTCCTTCTTAAGAAGGAAACTACACATGGACATTGCCTCTCCCTGCCCCGCCCTCCGCAGCTAAACTAAATCCCTCCCCCTCCCATTTCTACCTAACACTCCCCGAGGCGGCATAAGCACACCCCTTTTTCCCTAAAGTACTCCGTGCGGTCTTTAAAGACCACTCGGAGGCAATCTACGTATCTAACTGGTGCGTAGATTGCGTAAATGTACTACTGCGCATGCGCAGTAGTTACATTGTCAAAATTACGCACCTAGAACAACGAGGCTTCTTAGGTGTGAATCCAGTCCAATGTGTATGGTACCTGCCAGCTTCCAGTAGTGTAAATACTCAGTTGTTATTTGGAATATCATTGAAAAATAGCTAGAAACAAATCACAGTTTCAACAAAGTTTATTGTCCATATTACTTGAAAAGCTCTAGTAATGGATTAATCAGAGCTTGTACGTGTTGTAGTTTACATAAGTAACTTTTAGTTTGGTTTGGTCTGTTGGGGACATCCATTAGTGCATATGGGAGGGGCTGACATTCTCACCAGTGTAAGCTTATGTTTGCATTGTGATACTGTAAATCATACAGTAGCTGGTATAGCATAGATAATTAGTGTCATATATGGATGCGCATATTTATAATCTAGGATTACATCTGCACAAACCAAGGCTAATCTATTCTATTGTGTGTTGTGCTTCGGGTTACATTCTACAGGGTAACATACAACACTTTCCAGATGCACAAAGAATAAAAGATCTCTCTACATTCCCTTTGTATTGTCTTTGAATAACCCATTGCTTAAAAATGTAAACAGATGGCTTATGACACAACGATGCATTTATGTTGTTGTATGTTTATGTAGTGATGATGTGTTGAAGTTGGTAAATATGTATATGTATTATGTAGTGTCTAGTCTGGGGCAATGCTTAAATATCAGCCCACACACACACACGTATATTTTGTGATTAGTTTCTTACACTTTGAGCATTTAGAATAAAACATGAGCGTTAGTTCAGCCCTGGAACGCATGTTGTAGCGATGATAGCAATGGAGATAAAGTATTTCTCACGACAGATTCTGCTTAGCGGAGCTTTAAACCATCTGGCCCCATAATTAAATAATAGCCATGGTACTTAGCATCACTGGGTTCCCCTCCTTTCCCACCCAGTTTACAATATAGAATTCTAATTGATAACAAATTATATGATCTGCCTGGAATTTGCACATCTCTGTTAAGATTTTCACTGAACCCTTCCTGTAACCCCATCAGACCTGGTGTGCCTCCATTAACTTCTGTCACAGTCTTGGTAGAATCTGAATTAGTCACGGGTTCCGAGGGGTATGTAGGACAGCGGATGTTGTAGAGGAAACTGTGAGGCCGGAGATGATGCTTGCGCATAAGAACAAGGACGAAATGGAATGTAGCAACAGAACGCTGGACCGGAGTGAGTTGCTCCAGGTAGCGAGAGAGACAGATGGTTCCTGCGAAGAACTAAGTCACACAGAGTAGACTGGATCTGCACAAGCAGGCTGGACTGGAGTAGCACAGGCAGGCTGGACTGGAGTAGCACAGGCAGGCTGGACTGGAGTAGCACAGGCAAGCTGGACTGGAGTAGCACAGGCAAGCTGGACTGGATTAGCACAGGCAGGCTGGACTGGATTAGCACAGGCAGGCTGGACTGGATTAGCACAGGCAGGCTGGACTGACTTTAGAGCGGCTTCACGAGTAACTAGGCACCCTTGAATAACAAAGTTGTTCTGGCACTGAGGGATCAGTGCACAGGATTTAAAAAGCCCGCCTTGGTCAGGATCGGTTAGCCAGGTCATGTGCTCCCCTTGAGCAGGCTCCCATTGGTTGGCGCAGCACATGTGCTCTAGAGGAAGATGGCGGCGCCCATGCGCCAGTACCTGGTGCCAGAATCGCAGGGGAACCATGAGGGATGCCAGGCAACAGGACCGGAGGCTGCCACTACTGAAAGTGGCACCTCTGAAGACTAGATGAGCGGGGACGGCCGGGGAGAACAGACAGCTGACGGCCTCTGATGTGGTAAGTACGGCGGCGTCTGCCGCCGGACGTGACAACTTATACTGGAGACAAGGATTCTGGGAGTCTAGTTCCAAATCCATTGTATGTTTCTCATTCTGTGGTGTGAAAGGGAGGGAAAAGGATATCTAATGAACCATGAAAATAATTGTTGAAATAGGTTTGGATGAAATATTATAATTTTATAGTTTCTTTATAATGTGCATTTATTTTATGTTAGTGTATGAGGTTTTTATTTTATGTCTCAACACTCAAGTAAACGCGTAAGTATG
>WWET01000333.1:309824-320650 GCA_011038615.1 Limnodynastes dumerilii
GCAGGGGAGGGAGGGAGGGTTAGGGTCAGGCTGCCAGGAAGGGAGGGTTAGGGTAGTGAGAGGGGAGGGTTAGGGTTAGGGAAAGGAGTGTGTGACTATTTTTTTTAGACTTTTAGAACCACGGAGCTTTCGGTGCTCCGTGGATCGATTGCAATGCCTCTTTGAGGCATATGCAATCGAAATCCCAGCCAGTTCGCAGGTGGTTGGGAGAAATCAGAATTTTTGCAATTCAGCTTTTCTTTGCGGCGACCCACACCATATCAAATAAATAACAGCCACTTAAATTGTTTATATAAATGAAAATTAAAAGATACTTAGAAATATGCGCACTTGCTGCATTACAACTCTCAGCCTACTGTATCTGCCTAATCACATTTGTGTTTAATAATAAACACATAATAATAATAATAATAATAATAATCGGTGCAAGTCCCCACATCGATGCCTGTCATTATGAAGTAGGGACAGTCGAGAGTTGCTATTTGGCTGTCGCTATTTCGGCTGTCTCTATGAGAGCCATTTTAGATTTTTTTTTATGAATGGGTGAGGATGCGATTCGCATACTCACCCCTTCCGGGGGTAAGCCTGTAATGTGTGTCTGGAGAGGGTCATTCTGTAATGTGTCTATATGGGGTTGTGTGTCTGCAGAGAGAATTGCTGCAGTGTGTGTGTGTGTGGGGGGGGGGGGGGGGTGGGTTGGGGGTGGGGGGGGGGGGGGGCAGACTTAGGGTTAGGCTGCGACAGGGGGAAGAGACTTAGGGTTAGGGAGTGGGTTTGGGATAGTTACCTTTCGGAGGACCGTGTTCGGTGCTCCAGGGATCGATTACTATGCCTCTGCTATGCTATGCATAAGAGAGGAGAGAATGGCCCTATCAAAATATATATATATTGTGTTGATAAAAGCACAATTCATAGAAAACATTGGGCTGATGAAGAGTGTAACATTTGCAGTTGACTTGGTGCATTCTGTGCTAGGTACATACTCAGAATACTCCATTACGTACAAGTCATAGTCATATGCTTTATTCCTGGTGTAATTACTAATGACAATGATGATATGCTCTCATATTCTACAGAAGCTGGACAGAAGATGTTCCTAAACAATGCCTATAGTTCTGGATAAAGCTGATTGCTCACAAGTTTGAATAAAGCTCTATGAGCTCTCTCTCTCTCCCCCTTCCCTCTGTCCCTCCCTCTCCCTCTCTCTCTCCCTCTCCCTCTCCCCTCAATATCCTAACAATAAGTTTTGATATTCTACTTCATAAGATCTTACTATCTACATGCCCAACTCTAACCATGACAACTTGTCTTGTTTGTGATTTAAGCAGAAATGTTGTTCTATTTAAAACTTTTAGAAAGGTAAATTTCAGAGCAACAATAAGCTTTCACACAGGAAAATATGCATATACAAAGACTATTAATCCTATGGGATGAAATCATAAAGAATAATGAATTTTGTCATTGCATATTTTGTTTAAATCCGCTATGGCAGCATTTACTGTAGAACGACCTTTACAAAGTGTCATTGGAAACTTTATCCATGGGATAAGAGTCTGCAGCCTTAAATAAGCAGCCTGGGAGAACAGAAAGAGTCAGCAGGTTAATTCACCACCCTCTGTGCATCATTACAAGCAATGGATCCATAACACTGTAAATATGGAAGCCAGCCTCATCCAGGAAAGATAGAATGGAGGGGGGGGCACCCTCTCTCATGTCCTTACATATACACACACATAATCAGAAATTCTGTGTTTTATGGTCACACGATGGACTGGATATTGTATTTTCCTGCTTGTATTTTAGGGCACTGAAAGAATAAATTAGTATATAGGAGAGGGATAGCGGGGTATTCAGCTCAGACTCAAGCTATAGCCAACAGTGCAATACTCTGATTGAAATTTCCACAGCCAATCTGTTCCTGCATTGAACAGGAGACACCATTTATCTGAAATCCCTGCAGGATACTACACATATTTCACACATGGTTAAGATCTAAAATGACTTCTCGCAACCCCCCATTATGGCCATATACCACCCGTAACAGGCTTATAGCAGATGATTAGACAGTTTTATTGTGGCACCCATTTATGATGGGGCCTATTGTGTAAACAGCTAGGTGTGAAGCTTATTACAGAGATTAAAACAGTGAGCCCTATTCTCCTATAGCATCAAAAGCAAGATTTGTGTGTGCCAGGTCCAATGAGGTGTGGAGAACACAAGGCAATTGCTTCTAGTGGATGGGGGAGAGAGGTATGGCGTGGCAGAATGTGGCTGTTGAAACCTTATGGTGAATATTGTGGTACACAGTTTTGTGTCTGGGGCTTTGTCATGTGATGTCTTAGCAGCGTTATAGTATATAGTAGTTCGTGGTACATGTGTTATAATGTGTGTGTTTGGCACTAGCTATCACTCATGTTTGACACAAGTAGACACATTTGCTATTGAGTATTGTGTCAATAATTTCTTAAATATTATACCCCTCACCTACCTGTGAATACATATCCTGGTAATCAAACCAGAAGTTCCTTATGTAATGCCACAAGCAACTGTGTTTGTAAGACTGGCAGCCGGTGTTTTCTGAGGCTAGCTCTCTGCAGAGACTACTGAGCACATTGTTTCTGCAGCATGTATGATTGAGAAGCTGAGCACAGCATATATCATTTTAATGAAACCTTTTGAACCTCTCTCCTTTTATTTGGATGAAGCATTTCCATGGAATGTTTAGCAGCGGATGTTTCCCCCGACACTCTGCAGCACTGAGTTATGGCTCTGTCTCTCCAGCGCAGCAGATTTTATCCACATTACAATCATGTCCCTATTGTCTCACCCGCGCACGCAAAGAGAGCCCGCACTGCTGGTTTTATGGCCACTTGTGGCTGGCGCCTCAGGCACTTTGTGACCCTGCCTTATGTTTGACCAGGCGTTGCATTTTCTCTTCTGCATCTAGCACCATGTCTTGCGGATCAGCAGGGAATGGAACCACAGGCTATTGCTGCTCTAAAAATCTGTTTCCTTTCTGTAATTCTTAACTTCTCTCTGCCAAAAGTAAAGGGGTAAATTACTGCGGTGATATGATTACTTCCCAAAAAGTAACTACTCTCAAGTGATATATGACAGCTTAGCTGTAAATAAAGTACAATCACCCTTTACAAAGAGAGAGAGAGAGACAGAGTGTGTGTGTTTTAAATTAGGGCTCAAAGTGAGGGGGTATACGGGGGTATGCCATACCATCACTTCTCCCCAGTGCTAGGGTGTTCGGCACCCACCTGCGAACATAAAATTTGCGCCCTTGTTTAACAATTTAACACCAGTTACCGTCTTAGATTATAGTAAGCGTCAGTTTTAAATCTTTGCTATACAGTTCCCACTTCATCTTAAAAACCGTCACATTATCATTTATGTCTCTCAGAACTTCCAGTATTCCCAATTCATGTCTCCCTATCTCCCAGTATTCCCCATCATGTACTCCAGCTCTCAGTATCCCTATAATGTGTTTCTAGCCTCCCAGTATTCCCTATTGATGTCACTCCAGCCCCCCGTCATGTCTCTCCAACTCCCAGTATTCCTATAATATGTCTCCAGTATTCCCAGATCATGTCACTCCAGCCCCCTATCATGTGTCTCCAGCCCCCCAGTTTACCATTATGTCTCTCCAGCATCCCAGTATTCCCAATTATGTCTCTTTCCAGCCTTGCAGTATTTCCAATCATGTCGCTCCAGCCCCCTAGTACTGCTAAGCATTAATCTCTCCAGTCCCAATCATGTGTCTCTAGCCCCCCAGTTCACCATCATGTTTCTCCAGCCCCCCACCTTGTTTCTCCAGCTCAACATTATGTCTTTCCAGCCCCCCAGTATTCCAAAGAATGTCTCTCCAGCTCCCCAGTTCCCTGTCATGTCTTTCCAGCTCCCTGTATTCCAGTCATGTGTCTCCAGCCCCCCAGTATTTACCAAATCATGTCTCTCCAGCCCCCTAGTATTTCCCAATTGATAATCTTTTCTTCACTCACCTTGTCTTCCCTTCCTCCGCGGCGCGCACTGGCCCTGGCTGGAGAGACATGAAGGGCTGTATGCAGAGCTCCGGCTGCATTGCAAATCTTTAAGACCGCGTATACGCACCACAGCATGTCTATCCATCTCCCCAGGTCCCTATCATGTCTCTCCAGCTCCCCTAGTTCCCTATCATATCTCTCCAGAAGTCCTCCCCCCCAGTTCCCCATCATGTCTCACCAGCCCCCAGTATTACCCATTTGTGTCACTCCTGCCTCTTACTATTTTCACACTCTTTTCACTTACCTTAGAAGTCTTCCCTCCCTCCGCGGTGCTCGCTCTTGCTCCTTCTCTTTTTGTGACGCTGGTGTCACATGGAAGGAGTGTCCTTTGCACGCAGGAAGTCCCTGATATCAGCTTCCGGGCGGAACACAGAGCAGCTGATAGCAAACCCTGGCAGTTTTCTGTAACTGCAGCGGTCTTTGAAAGCAGGAACCTCCTGTCACCGCATCCCCTGCTTACCGCATCATGCCGGCTCTGTTTCTCCCACTGAATTAATTGAAAATTTATAAATCTCCATTCACTTATATTATTTATATATTTTCATACCATCGCTTCTAAATTTCCACTTCGACCACTGTTTTTAATATTGGTAAAAGTAATTAACACAATGGATAAGGGTACGTTTAAAAGAAGAAAGAAAATCATCTTGCAAATGCAAGAATCAGACACATCTGATATTATTGTAACAACTGTTTTCTTCCTTTGTACATAAGTCAGGGCAGCCATTTTGTTTGTCCAACTTAGTATGCAACCTATAGTTTGTTAGAAAAGCGACATAGTTGAGGATTTAACAAAGTACTATACATAATTCTTATAAGATTCAACTTATACTATTATCATTATACTGTAATACCAGACTTTGCTTGTTTCATTGTTGGCCAACTGCCATGATAGAGCCCCATATGGCCAAGATAATTAAGCAACCATGATGTTTCCATATGTATACAAATAAGGCTATAGTATCATATGTACTTACCTTTCCTAAGCTCAATCATCTTTTATTTACATGTGTATGAAATGTTATGGACTTCCTCTTCCTTATATTATACTTTTCCCTTTCAGCGATAATGTGGACTCTTTCTGCCTCCACATTGCAGAGGACGATGGAGAGGTTGACACAGATTTCCCCCCTCTGGATTCCAATGAGCCCATTCACAAGTTTGGTTTCAGTACTCTGGCTCTGGTGGAGAAGTATTCCTCCCCTAACCTGGCAGCTAAGCAGTCTCTGTTTGTAAGAATGTAAGTATTATTTGGGTGTATAATACCCAGATTGTGCGTAATAGAAAAAGAAATTAAGCTTAACTTTTTAAACTTCTCAATAATAAATAACTATGGCCTAATTAAAGCATTGTATATTGGTGGGTATATGGCCTAATCAAGTCTTATGCTGAGATTTATTCCCAAGAATCATTGGAAATGTCTGACTCCAAATGCATTTGGTGTCAGATATTAAACAAACCAACGTACATGTGTACATGTCATATAAAAAACATATGTGGTAGAGTTTTGCCATGTAAACGTACATAGGATTTGTTGTCTGAATATATATGGCGTATGGTAGTGCTAATCTGGGGGGAGAAGGAACCATATAAGGGATGAGGCCAGGTAAGTAACCTATTGAGAAAAATGAACCTGAGCTAGATAATATGGGATTGTATGAACTAATTCAGAGCGCTATCACTCAGCCAGAATTGCTAGAACTGGCTAATGGGAAAACGTAAAGAAAGTTAAGTGATGCGCTAGAAAAAGTTCAACATGAGTCATAGATGAGTAAATAAAAAGTAAATTTATTATCAGCAACAATTAATAAAATACAATTAAAAGTAGACTGAATGGTAATAAAAAACCAATGAACTCTGAGGTACTAGAATGGAGTATAATGTGGTGAGTCTCACCAATATTAAGCAGCACAAGGGTAACAGATACGTAACAGCAAATTTCTTAGCATATAAAAACACTATGTGTGTGTTCAAAGAAGGGGGGGGCTAATTACAGCAGCTAAGACAGGGTGGTGGAGTAGTCCCCGACCAGACACTGCTGCAATTGTAATGCCTTCAATATAATACCACCAAATATCGTGCAGATAGTATAAGCACAGATAGCAAGCTCATAGTAGTTGGTAGAAGCAATATCAATAATGTGATGTGGTTCTTCTCAAATGCCGTTAATAGAGATGCTAAAGAACAATTGGTATCATTGAGCTCCGTTTGTAAGGAGTTGTATAGTAGAAAGTAAGTAGTGCTGTCCGGGAGGATAGGGATCCAATATAATCACCATATGATAGTCCCGTATATTGTATACCAAAGTATCAGCTTCTCTGTGGCAACACGCTGCAAGCATATAATTGTCGGCAGCAGCCGGATAATCAGCAAAGAAATTGAGCTCCGGAGTAACTGATAAGAGAGGTGAAATCAGACTCCACGTTTAAAACACAGTCCATTCAACTTAGTTAGCCACTTATTCCTTCAGCATATGCTGAGCAAAGGGAGCTGACTGTAGATGACAGTTGTATTAGGTGATACAAATGAGGAAAAGAGACTCCAAAGTATACTTATCGCAGTCCATGGGTATAGTCCATAGAAATTGGAGTCTGTAGGTAGCTGATATTGGTGTGCTGGTTTCTCCAAGTATCCACAGAGGCACGGGCGTTAACTAGCCTTGACGCGTTTCTTTGCCCTCAGGCAATTTCATCAGAAGGAAGTAACCTATTGCACTGGGTTTCACAGACAAATGATGGATTTTAGTGTTCATAGAAGCGATTGGTTGATAGCCCAACGTGAGCAATTATTGGTCCAATCATTCAGTTATTGGTAGACCAAACAGATAATCCCTGTAGTGTGTAGGCATGAGAGATTTTAAAAAATACTGATAAAACAGTCCCCAAGCGCTTATATTGTTGTTTAGAATGCTAATCTAGCTATATTTTTAAGCGTATGGAGTTGTTTGGGGTCTGCCAAGGAAGTAAGCCACACACTGTTATTGTTCGCAGAAGAAGTAGTGTGTGGCACCAATATCGGGACCTTTACCTAGTAGGTAAATATCCTGTTTATCGATAGTTCTTGCTGTGAGCAAAAATCTTTTTAGTGTGTTAGCAAGAATGCTTGTGTATTACAGTTCCTGTCTTTGGTGTAACTTTCAGGCAAGGAGTTTGATAAAGGCAGCTTGGCAAAAGTTGTAAGGATTCTGAAAGTGGCTTTAGTGGGATGTGAATACCCAGTTTCCTAAAATAATCTGTCCTTTGATTCCTGTCTTTGGTCCCAAAGCACAGGTGATTGGCTTCAGGCTTTTACTGGACAAGTGATATATCACTATACAGTAAGTTATACTTTAGCCCCTCTAAAGGGAATAGATTATTTATGTTCTGAATTTTTGCAAACATTCTATAGATTCCTAATATAGCTGTATATTGTGGCATTGTGTGTGCTTGGTGGAGATATAGGACAGTGTTTTGTTTTTTATTTTAATGGAGGTATTTAAGGTTATTAGATTAGCAAATGATCGCAAAATTTGTGAGAAATCACTCTCTCCTGAAGGCTCTGCTTATGTCCACTGTGATTTGAAACAATTGGTCTGAATTATCATATTTTCATCCTCAACTATTAAACTGTAAATCTAGAGCCTGATTCAGTTAGAATGGAGGCCCGCGAGAGATGGGAAAATGTTCGTGCTGCGCATTTTCCCGTCTCTTACGATAGCAGATTTTTATGCGCACCTCTATGAGGCAAAATAAGCGGCTGCGATGATAATTGAATTAGGCCCCTACTGTTATATTACATCTGTGTGAGTGACAGAGTCAATAGAACTTCTCTTTGGCATGTCAAAGGTGAAACTGATAATTGACACAGTGAGGGTATATTTCAACACGTCCAAGCATTTCTTCAGTACAAGTGCAGTCTCATTAATCCCTTAGTGACTCAGATTGGGCTAGTGGATTAGGGGCATTTCATTGACCACTTATGTGGCTCTTGTTCTATCGTCGTAGGGGTTGGTTTGTATAGACTGACCTAAACTTAAGGCATTTGTGAGCAGCCGACAAGGTAAAATTGCTGTCACTCATTTTAAAACATTCATGACTCTTCTTTGTTTGCAAATAAATATCTTATATAAAACTTTATAAGTTCTTTTTGAGCTTTTTGGTTATTGCTAATTTTGTTTAATTCTCAGGTTTCCGTGCTATAATATTTGTCATCAATAGTCTTAAAAATATTTAAGCAACAAGAAGTAATGTGTTTGGGAATCTGCTGGTTTATTCATAGGAAATAACTTTAAGGTTAAGTGACCTGCAGATAACAATTAGTTTATGGAATTAACCAGGCCGTATTCACAGATCCGTTTTTTTATGTACGCAATTATACGCACGGCTGGAGCAAGGAAACACCCACCAACAACCCCGACATTCCCCTCTCCCGGACGTGCTGTCGTTGACTTATGAGTCCATAGACCACTCTGTTCTTTACATGTGTAGTTACGTGCGTATATGTGCTCAGTTCGTGCGATTCTTTATAACCGCGCCTCCATGCATTCATTTAAATACCTCCCCCACCCACTTTTATGTAAATTTTCCCATGCGTCGGATTTCCGTGCGTATATCCCCAAGTGCGATTCACATGTATGTCCGTTAGGCACTTCCGTGCATATAGTCTACTTAAAGTATGTAAATAAAGTTACTGCGCATGCGCAGTTCATCCGATCCTAAAAATACGCACGCAACTCTCCTCGAAAACAGATCTCTGAATCTGGTCCACCATCTATGTATGCATTTAGTCCTTAACTAATATTAAGACCAAATGAGGGGATGTTCCATTGTGGCACACAGCCGCAAAGATGGAGGTAGGCTAAACGTTAATATGTCTGCAATTTTGCACCAAGTCCTGTATTTCAAGAGAAATGCAACCCTTATTCTGCTTTATGTTCCAGCACTTGGTTGGAGTGTTGTCATGTATTGCAATAGTAAATGGGACATGTGTATGCATTCTATGTGGTTTTTGATGTTTGTGATAATTAGGCTCATTATGACAATCTTTGCCTTAAATGTTAACAGGTTTGTTTCCCTAAGTGGGCCTTATCCGTTGGTTACAAGTATTTGGGGTTGACTTTAGTTACACATAACAAGACATTTTAATCAGCAGATAGATAAGACCACACAAGGTTATGAAGGCCCAAATTAAAAGCTGTGAGGTATGTGAGAAATTGTGTTATTATTGTGTGTGAAATTCATCCAGAAATAACATATGGGTTTAATTGTTTCTTTTGACGCCTTTTTATTTCTGATTTTGAATTACAATAATTGATACATTATCCAATTATCAGATCATTGGGTAAACATATGACAAAAAGCTGAGTAGGTGAAAGTGTGTTACACGGATTGCTGTATATTTAATATGAAAAAAAAAATCCCTCTTGTTCTATATTTACTAGACCAGGGTAGATAATCCCATTTTACCCAAGTAGGGCAAAAAAACAACAACTCTATGAAGTGCTAAAATGGCACACGCTATTTAGACTTCATCTGTTGCTTTATAACGGCCACATCAATTGAATGATCGCACCATCAGTATATTGCTGTATCCTGCAGGCTTCATTATAGCTAACTGCAAGTACATTTGTGGTCTCTATAGGAATCAAGCACCATCTACACTTCAACAATCACCCCTTTTAACATGGTTAGCGACTTAATTTAATCAAGTGAATCTAAAATCCCTTATTGGTCAGCGCTGTTTTTCGACCTGCACATAAATAAACTATATTTTATGCTATTCCAGCTAGTTTAGGGTCTTTAATAATTTCAAGGTTTTACTTTGCTTTATTAAGTTGGAGTTGGTGTGGATTGTGTGCAGGTTCCGTTCACTCACTACATAAGTCCAGCATAATAGCTGCATATCTATTGTTATTATATCGGGTCGATCAATTTACATTGCTCTAGGCAAAAAAGCAGCACTATATCCGCTAATACAGCTGCCAATTGTAGTGCAGTAAAAAGTCATTGACACTGAGAGGGAAGGAAACTGCACAGGAGCAGGTCCTGCCATAAAGGATAATGTACATAAAGTGGCTAAGCAACAGCAACAAGAGGAGAAAATCTCTGATTGTTGCTAGCTAAACTCTAAGGACCGGATTCACACTTAAGAAGGCTTTAGATTCTTAATTTTAAGCACGCAAGTAGCATGCTGACTCCCCTGACACGTCCTCGGTTTTTAGCTTCTTATCCGACTTGCAAATGCAATAGGGCTACCTTATCTTTAGGTCCATAGTTGTGTGTGTATGTTGGCTAATTAGGAACGTTGTTGCGTAACCGCGTCCATAATTCTCCATTTAAATGCCTCCCTCCACCCACTATTCTTATCTTCGTTCTTAAGTTGGCCCGGCACGTCCCTTCATTCTTAAGTCACTACGAACCTAGATGAACTAGGTTCATAACGGTGATTCAGAGCCGTCACGGTCTTAAATCCAACATAGATTGCGTACATGAAATTACTATCCATTCGCTGTTTATCCCTTCTTAGATTTACACACCTAAAAAGCTGCAGATTCTCAATTGTGAATCAGGTCCTAAATTACAGTCTTATACTAAAGCTATTCAGTATTTGTGTGATATAAGCAAAAGCTATGTATTTTCCCTGCACGCCAGCAAATAACTTCTTCATATCGCAGAATGGTTAAGCTGGGTACACACTTACGTGATCTGTTTCCAATCCAACCTCCAACCATCCTGTAGGCCTGACTAAATTATATATATATATATATATATATATATATATATATATATATATACACAC
>WWET01000333.1:325667-349966 GCA_011038615.1 Limnodynastes dumerilii
CACTGTGTATTCACATACACAGTGCCCGGACTGCTGCGTGCTGCGTCCGGGCACTGTGTATGTGACTGCACGGTGCCCGGAAGCGAAGGCCCCGCGGAGGCGAGTACTGGGCCACCAGGATAACGGACCTGGCGGCCCTGTACTTGCTTCTGCGGCCCCGCGCGGGGCATTTGCAGCCAAAATGCAAGCCTGGCTGCCAGTGGCCTCCAAACTTGCAAAAAAAAAAAAAAAAATTTTTTTTTTTTTTTTTTTTTTTAAATTTAAAACAAAAAAAAAGGGGTCCTTTTTTTTGGGATGGGGGGGCAGTCAGCCTAGGGCCCCGCAAACCCTAGGGCCGCCTCTGATAGCAACCAATCACATTCTAGCTCTCACTTTCTTTTTACATACTAGAGAATATCAGCTAAAATCTGATTGGTTGCTATGGGCAACATCTCCACTTTTCCAATCCCACAGCTTTGTAAATATGACCCTTGGACTGTGGCTTTGTAACTGCTGCAATTGCTTTAGCACTTTTATTGGGGTTATATAAATATATTTCTGCTACCATATCCCCCCATCCCTTCTTCTCCAAGATATACATATTTAGTATTATTATAAGATTATACTTATATATAGTTATTTCCTCAAGTCTTTCTTCATATGTTTTTATTACATGCTATGCACCATTTTAGTTGCCTTTCTTTGCATAGTATAGGTTGGGTTATACTGTCAAAAAAATATTTTGCCCAGGATATTTTTGTGCTAGATTATATTTGTTGGTCATAATGCATTAAAAAGAATGTTGCATTTCAGACAATAGCAAATGAAAGCAGGGTACTTTTTCTGTACCAGGAGTGATTGTGCACTGTGAATTTGCAGTTCTTAAGACATCCTCTGGTCTTCATTAGGTGAGAATACATGCAGGCTCTTGAAGTGGACTTTTACAGTCTGAACTATGAAAGAAGCAACCAGAGAACACTGGTCTGAATTCACAATTACATACAACAGACAACAGGGTACTTATGCATTACGAATGCATAAGTACAAAGTGCAAGCGTATTGCATATACGCCGGATTGGCGAAACGCATTGCAAAAAATTCTGAATTAGGTATAGTAAGCCATTCTGATGGCGAGGCGTAACAACTGTACAGTGTCTACATATGGAGGGCAAGAGGAGGTATTTAAGTTCTACAGTAAGGGCAGTTGAAGTTAAGGTAGGGCTCAGGGCATGGAAGCTCTGTACGTGTAAGAGAGTGAACAAGCCTAACAAGCACGGAATATAGGATCACACTTAATGTATGTAAGCTTTCACTGCAGAGATTTAGGAATGTGTGCATACTAAGGTCTGGATGCCATCAACTGTGTTTAATCTAGTAGATGAATGAAGTAGACTCAATGACTAAAAGAACAAATTCCTTAAAATTCTTCTAAAGTTTATTGTTGTGCTAATTTAATTTCAGATCATTTTATTAAAGGTTATTGCATTTATTTAATGTCATATATGTTAATAACATTTTGTGGTTCAAGGACTAGAACATAAGTGTGAAAGTGGTGTCTACACTGTGTTGTATCCCAGGTATGTGCATCTGTGTCTCCCTATAAACACATATATATAAATATATATATATATATATATTTCTCTCCCAATAGAAATGCAGCCCATGGATTTTCGTTGATCCAGGTGGACAGTACGAATGTCACCATGCGGGAGATATTGGAGAAAGCTCTGAAACGGAGGAAGGGTTCGCAGAGGAATTCAGGTGTGTGAGGAACATAAATGAAAGGAGGGCGAGATTATTATGTCTGTGTCATCAATTTCAACTGTACAGAGTAAGGGCAAACAAACACTATGCAATGTTACCAGCAACTTATATAACACTCCAAATGCGGGGACATTGCATAGTGACACCACATTGGTAGATAATTGGCCCAACACCCTGTGCCAGTCCATATAGGATCAGCCACTGCCAGTTGATTAACAACCCATTTTTTGACCATTTTGTCAGTGTCCTGAACAGTCTGATAACCATTAAATAGTATATGTCCTGCATATCCTGTAAGTGTTCATGTTATGTATTTTAACCAACAAGGTTTTATTTTGGGGGTTTACAAGTCTCTGAGTAACAACCCCTTTCACATCACCACCAAAAACTCTTTTTGGCCAAAAACCCGGGTCTCTGCTAAAACCCGGGTATTTGTTGGTGATGTAAAAGGTCCTGTTTTCCTGGTCGCGGGTCAAATGACCCAGCATTCAGTCCCGTGAAAAAAAGAAGGGTTTTTGCTGGGTCTCGCACAGGAATGGTGTCAGTGTGAAAGGTCCCGTGATGTTCTTCAACACGGGTCCTTCACAAGGACACCTGATTGGAGAGATTTGTTTACTATTGCTATGGCGATAGTAAACAAATCTCCTAACCGGCAGCTACACGCTGGAAAAAGAACAAGCGACGGTTTAGGATTACTTGTCTGTCTCCTTTTTGGTCCGCCGCAGCTCCACTATTCGCCACTATAAATTTAATAGTTGCCTGCCTGGACCATAAAAGAGACAGGAAACTACTAAATTCATAGCAGTGAATAGTGGATCTGCAGGTGGACTAGAAAGGAGACAGGCATCTACAGCAAAATGCCGCTTACTTTGGTTGTAGTTGTCTGTCTCTTTTGTGGTCCGCCTGTTATTCTGCTATTCGCCACTATGAATTTAGTAGTAACCTGTCTCCTTTTTGGTTCACTTTTTTTTTTTTTTTTTTTTTTTTTTATGATCACATTACATTTTTTTTTTTTTTAACGCCAGCAATTCACTGTGCAATAACCCGGGTTAGAAAAACCTGGGTTAGTGCCTTTGGAGATGTGAAAGCTGTATAATAGCAGGTAGGGCCTGATCCAGACCTACACTCGGGTGTGTTTTTACGACGGCCGTAAACAGCCATTTGTAATTACTGCACATGCTCGGAAATTCGGAGCGTATGGGTCTTAATCGTAACACCTTCGTAAATACGGTCGAGGGTGAGTGTCTGCTGTACGAATTCCGTAATTACGCACTGAAGGCGGGGTGAGGCATTTAAATCGTACAGTATGGGCGTGCTAGGCGTCGTAACTACGCATTGAGCTTATGGACATCCGCGGTTACGATTAGAAAGGGTAGGGTTTGCTGGGCGTAAGTAAAAACTAAGTACGACCAAGGGGAGAGCATCGTAGGTACGCTGGCGTAAATACGCTATGCACATGAGCGCTTCATGAGCGTAGGTCTGGATAAGGCCTTAGGGCCGGATTCAGAGCTCCGGCCGCAATGCAATTGAGGCCGGAGTTCTGAGAAAAGTGCTACTGCGCATGCGCAGTAATTTTGGAATGTAATCTACATTACTTCTTGCAATGTAGATTGCGTACACGCAACCAACCAACTTCCACATCCAGGTGCACAACATTTTCCCGTGCTTTGGTTGGCTTAGAGTGGATCACAAAGATCCCTGACCCCTTTCTCATATGTCTTAGTGAGTCATCCCCTCCCCTAACCCCCTTCCCCTTCCTTCATTTACTCACCTGGCTGAAACTGTAGTGAATTGCTGTTATTGGGTCCTATTAACAGATGCGTTAGTTCTAGGTAAGCAATTATATGCACGTACGTAGCAATCCAACACCCATGACACTCCCCTCACACAGACGGGTTTTTATTGACTTCCGCCACCATAGAGCACTCTTATCTTTCTGTTTGCATTTACGTGCATATAATACTTAAGTACGTGCGTATGTAGCTAACTGCACCCTCAAATGGTCATTTAAATGTGTCCCCCCCACCCACTTTAACGTAACTTTGTCCGTACGGATTTCAACCACGCCCCTCCGTACGTCTGTCCTCAAGTGCGATTCAAAACGTGCCTAATGTACTTCTGTGCGTAAATTCATTGTAAATAGCGTAAATAAAGTTACTACGCATGCGCAGTTACTCCGATTCTAAAAATATGCACGGAACTCCACGCAAAAACAGATCTGTGAATACGGCCCATTGTCAGTAACCATAGCCTGCCATCACATCAATTACTGCTAATGTCTATTAAAAGATGTATTATGCATTTTTATGTTGTCATTTCTCATTCTGTTTATCTTTACTGAAAAATTCAAGTTGAAAATAGATATTGTAAGCTAACTTAAGTCCATCAATCTGTATGCATAAGATATTGGCCTGTAATTAGTTATATATCAGTATCTGTTTCTGTTCTCATTATTCTATTTTTCTTAAATGAAGATGTGCAAATAAGGACTCAGCTACTCAATTTACCCAAGCAGATTTACAAAGTAATTTAGACAGGTTTCTCATATCACACTGTAAGGAAACAACCGTATTGGGATAAAATTTTACACCTGCATCTTAAGACCATAGGGAGCATTTGGTGATTTTATCAATCTAGAATAATTATTTGATCATGGTATGATCAAAGTATATTATGAAGGACTGAACACATATATCCAGGATAGTCAGCTGGGGTTAACAGATGAAACTCTGATGGTGTTCAAAGTGATTATTTCTAGTAATTTTCATTAGGAGAATCTTTGATCCTTGCCTAGTGCCCCCTTAGGTAATTGTCAACCTGATCATAAAAACTCAAAGAAGATCTTAGTGCTTAGTCACACTATGTCCAAGTGGATTTGACATTTCATCTCCATACTCATAGCTAAGTTTTTACTTGTTATGATAGAACACAATGAATCAACTATTTAATAAGAAGTCAACTGGGATAGGTTATTGATATTGTTGTTATGTAGTATAGCTAGCATCGTGATTATAATTTAGCATTTAGCATTACAGTGTTTATGATAGACGGTTGTGTGAGTCATTGTAATATTAACATTGCCTAAATTGTTTCTTAATGTCAAAAAGGCTTAATTTATTGAAAAAGTTTAACATAAATTCTGATTACCAATATTCTATGACCAAATCTGTTTTAGGTAATGTATGCTGCTAACAATGCAACTTGACATCAACAATAACAGTACAAAAATATTAATGCACATTGTAGCAACAATTGACTTTTTTTATCATTAAAACATGATTAAAATGATTACAGATTCAAAGATTGGGACGACAGTTTACCACCCAACAATACAGGCAAGGATATGTGGCCCATCTGGGGTTATAGCTAGCACTTGAAAATGCAATGCAGCACCTTAACTGTCTCTCCTCTGCTTTTATTTGGCGTGCACTAGACTGGCAGGTACAAAAGGCAAACTTTGATTGTTGTTTTGATTCTATAGCATGGATCCAGATTTAAGAAGGAGCTTGAAATTAAGAGAGGAAAGTTACTCCTGGGCTAAACCATGTTGATTTTAGGGGTAGTCAAGTTAATTGTATTCTTTGCATGCAGGGAAATATATTTGAATTGTTTACTGCACACAGATACTGACCAGCTTTATTATCACACTGTTATTTAGACTTGAGCTGGGAAACATTACCTTTCAACTCTAATACTGTTTGCAACAGATGAAATAAGACTCCCCTGAAATCAACATGGTTTAGCCCAGGAGTAACTTTCCTCTCTTAATTTCAAGCTCCTTCTTAAGTCTGGATTCAGCCCTATGTTTCTGTATATTAAGCTTAGGCTAGTGTAGACTAAGTGCCAAGCGCTTTCTTCTCCTTTTCGGATTACCACCAAAAACCCAGGTTTTTGGTGGTGTTCTGAAAGGTATCGGGGATTCTGGTCATGGGTCTAATGACCATGGACCCAGACACTGGGGATAAAAGGGTTTTTCCTGTGTCGGAGCCCGGTATGTGGTAGTGTGAATGGTGCTTTGGCAACAGTAAACAAATCTCTCTCCCGGATGCGTGCACAGCTTTTTGACAATGTCAGGACAGACCCAGGACCCAGAATTTCCTGGGTCTTCCCTGATGGACTTAAAAGGGGTTTTTGTAAAAAAAAAAAAAAAAAACACAGCAAAAAGCCAAGTTGAAAAACCGTGCTTATTGCCGCTTAGAGATGTGAAAGTGGTATTAGGCTGCCTACTGCTGACAGTTTAGTGTTCCGTGGGTGCAGGTTGAGCAGCTGCCTTGGGTCCTTCTTCTATCCTGGGCCCCGTAGCAGTTGCATCTCCTGCTCGCACCTTAGATACACCATTTACTCCCAGAATACACAGTGGACATGATCCTTAGTTGACCTAAACATAAAAACCCCAAACTTGAAATGGATGTTTTCCCCCAAATCTGTCCACAAATGCAGCCTTTTTCATACGTTTCTATTAAGAGACAATAAGTAAGTTTTACCCTCCTCAAATACTTGCTTATTCCACTATATAAAGCTTTATTTGTTGCCATCTTCACTCAAGCAGCAAAGTAGTCAGTAAAACATTATGTTGCTGATCCAGAGTTTGGGCTGGATCCAGACCTTGTTAAGGTGGTGATGTTTCCTATCCCAAGTCTAAATAACAGTGTGATAGTAAAGCTGGTCAGTATCTGAGTGCAGTAAGCAATTCAAAGATATATCCCTGCATGCAAAGACTACAATTAACTTGGTTCCCCCTGAAATCGACATTGTTTAGCCCTTGAGTAACTATGTTCATGCACTTAACAAGGTCTGGATCCAGCCCTTTGAGAGTAACAGCGAAAACCAAATTAGAGTTCAGAGACTAAGTTTCCTTGTTCAATGCTAATCTACAGGTTAAACTTAAAGCTATGTGCTATATGATTTCTCTGTGCAAAAGTATTTTCCCTGCATGCAATATAAATAAAATGCATGCTAAATGGATTTGCAGGTCTACAATTATACCTCTTTGCACTTACTATCACACTCTGAATCAGCCTCTATACTTTTACCACCTTGCAGAACACCTTTTTTTTCACTGAAGCAGCTTCAATCTTTTAACTTCACGAACCAGAAATACATCATCTTTTGTAAGTCCAGACTGCTCTCCAAGTTTAATTGTTAAACATGGTCCCTTGCCAACATATCTCTGGGGTGACCTGAATTTTCCACAGGTCACGACGAGTTATTAAGACACAGCCGTTGAAAGGCTAATACCTTTCAGCGTAAATGAAAACATCTGTTTATAAGTCACGTCACAGATGTCAGACTTCTTGCTTCTTAAATTGTCTAAAGTGACACAAAATAGCCCAAAAATTGCCTGCGCTGTTGCGTAAGCATATTATCTGAGTGAGGCAGGAAATGGGAGAGCCGGCGATACCACAGATCAGATGGCTTGCGTCTGGCACATAAATGTTTCTCCGATAATAAAATCTACTTTAACTATCTCATGGCTGCTGTCTGCGCCAAAGTTTATTATCTCTGCATCTGTCTGCGGGCCTCTCCTTGATCTAGCCCATTGTTTTGTTTTTAGAAGTTAAGTTTGCAAAAGCAGAAACAGCCGTCTTATTGTTAATAACCAGGGCTTCATGGGTAAATGTCATGTTTAGTTTATTGGTGTCATAACTTTCAAGTTTCTATATATAGAGGCAGCATTGTATGTAATCCCCACTAAATGAATCCTTTGTCCATGGCCGCCCTTTGGTTGTCACTCCTTCGGAATGGTTCCTAAGCTGCGCATGCACCGATTGGCTGCAGCAGTTGACAATTAAACAAATGATTACAAATAACTGAGCAGCTGCTGGAAAGTTGTCTATACACGGCGCCTAGCGCGGTTTATAAACCTCTTCAGCTGACCTCTTTATTTACAGAGCTGTGACCGTCAGCTATATTAGTATCGTGTTGTGTCTGTAGATTATGCTGCCTGGGATTAGGAGCAGCGGGGGATGTCCCAAGCCGCTATAACCTCCACCTCTATCATGCAGCATCATCTACACAGCGGCGCATTACTAATATAGCAGCTCTGAAAATGAAGCTGGTGGTGGCCCCCCAGAGACAATACTTACTGTATCCCAGTTTTTTGGGGGGTTTTTACAGCACCCATTTTCATCTAACTTTAATTCATAATACTGGTACCTCTATCTTAATGTCAATAACTTGACTTACCTTCCTGTATTACTAGAGGTAGTTCAGCTCTAATTCAGCAACCGTTAATAATGTAATTTGGGGAGGATAAAAATGAATTTGGAAGTACTTACGCGACAACCTTACTAAATTATCCTCCCTATATGTCAGTCCTACTAAACCTGTGGCCATGCAGTTGTCTCATTATGCTTTGCCATGTATCAAATTTCAAAAGTGTACCAGCTGTATATGCGGATGCTGTATGCCTTTCTTGTAATCTCCTATTATCCTGATATCCAGCTGTGTGTACACCACATACACTTAAGCAGGGTACGCACTACAAACGTTCCAATCAAACGATTACACGACCGATTCACATGATATCGTTAAAGTGTGTGTGTGTTTTATAGATGGTTTAAATTGACGATGTACGATCTAACGATATCGGGCCGTATGCAGACTCCCGGACGTATAACATATACATATAACATATACATCCGGAGTTCAACGCTTTTGACTACTGCGCATGCGCAGTAAATTTATAACGTAATCTACATATCTTTTCCATACATAGATTGCGTATATGCGGTCTTATCGTGTGAAAAATGTGTGAATCGTGTGAAAAACACTACACTGTGTATGCATCCGCACCAGAGACCCCTCCCATACTGTACAATTACCATGCTTCCCCCAGCCCACTTTAGCAGGCGGAGGGGAAGCACAGCTTATTTGCTTGCAAATGGGCTCGTGTGGAACTGAGTCCTGTACGAATCTTGCTATGCTAGGGTTACTAGTGTAACATCTGGAGGGCGCATGTGCCCCTTACGCAACTTGTGTGCGTAAGTGACCTGACGTTATGAGGTCTGGATCCGGCCCCTACTTATTTCATACTTAAGTCTGAATCAGGCCCCATATGTGAAAAATCATCTGTATTGTATGTCCAATCATCATCTTTGCTGGAAATGTGGGAAGTGGCCAGTTCTCTTCTATAATGTTACCTTTTCTCTGACCACAGATGCAACCTATTCATTTATATCACTTTATAAATTATTTATTATTGCCATAATGCTCATATATTTACAATGATACAACAACAAACCATACAGCGATTCATTATATTGCAAGGTAATATTTTCAGTGGCTTAGGAGAATATTTAATTGAGCTTCTAAAGAGAAAAACTGGAGACGTTACGCACAGCAGCCAATTAAATTCCAGATATCATTTTATTGTGTTTGCTAAATGAAAACCACAATCTGATTGACTGCGATGAGGAACATCTTTTTCTCCTTTTCCCCATTTGAAGCTCTGTTAAACATAGCCCTTGATGCTTACCATTAATATTACACAGGCAGAAGTCACACTGCATGGGAAAAACAACAGCAGACATGACCACCAATGAACACTTGTGGCATACACATACATGGTGTACATTCTATATGTGTTTACTTTTATAAAGGGCACATTACGTGCTTCGATTTAAAAGGATGATTTGTGTACTTCATCACCAGTGACAATGGGGTAGATACTGAGCTATGTAAGCTAGTGTATTTACCCTAGCCGGAGACGTAAAAACGATGTTTTGTATGTACTGTGCATGCGTGCGGCAGATGTTACGCCACGTAACTCTGAACGTACGCAACAGCGTAACTATAAACGAACGAGCGTGACAGCCATATGACATCCGTAATAACACTTCGGAGGTGGGGTGAGGCATTTAAATCCTACAGTATTAGGCACTTATGTACGTGAAGCCTTTACGTACGTCAGTAGTTACGCTTTGAAAAGTTAAGATGGGGTTTGGCAAGCGTAAAACATACGCCAAAGTACGTACGTCCGAGGGGAGTGCATTGAAAATACGCTACACATTGTAACGCAATGGAAATGTAACTCAGGATCTGGCCCATACTCCGCTGTGAATCACAGAACCACTAGCAATTATCTGCACCGGCTTACACAATTCTTACCCTAATTTCTTCCCTTCTCCCTTTTGACTTTCTGCTCTTTTCAGAAATAACATTTATTTTTTTAAGAATTATCCAACTTTCTTAACTTTTGAACTTAAGGCCAGTTTTTAGAGGCAAAAAAATACACTTCCTGTACATGGATTGAAAGTGCATAATTTGCATTGAGTTAGAAGCTGGAAACAGGAAATAGAAAATTCTTATTGGGAACAGGCACTTATTTTTGACTTGAAGGGAGGGTTAGGGCTTAAGGGGAAGGTTAGATTTAGGCTGAGGGGCATGAAGGGTTAGGGCGTAAGAAGAGGAAGATTAAGGTTAGGCTGTCAGAAATTTAAGGTTAGGATTAGGATGAAGGGCTAACCTATCACTATAGGAATCTTCACAGCTCTGGGACTTGCAGTGCCGCCGCTGTCTAACCATAAATATACACCTGTTATTAAAGTTAAACATTATCTAGAGATTGTAGAACTCTAAATACACAAGGAAAATGGTCAGTTTGTGACCAAATTACTATTTGTTGTTAAAATTGGGGTGTACTTACGCTAAGAACCCCTGTGTCATATTTGCAAGAACCAAGTTTTGATATTCTACTCTCAGCTCTGCTTGAAAGGATGCTAATTCTTGTAAGGTGTCAACACAAGGCTGAATTTAATACCCCCCTAAACACTTATGTTAATGTATGAATACATCAGAACCGGTCCATAGATTCTAATTGAACTCATTTATGCATTAGCAAAGGAGAAAAACCTTCTCCCCTGTTAGGGCTCACTTGAACTAATGCAGTCAGTGGGAAAGCCATTTTCTTACTCAAGATGATAATAATTGTGACTAATACAATACCTGTTTGTTTCAGTTGGCAAAGGAGGTGATCATGTGATGGAAGAATGTTGCGGCACTTTGTAGATTAGAAAGTGTTGCCTGTGTAAGAGTATGGCAAATTTCTAGTTGTGTGACAAAAAAAGCAGTATGACATTGTTTAGTAGTTATGTAGTTCTAGCCTGTGTCCGCACTTTTAATTTAGAATTTTTTTTCACATTTTGCAAAATACCCCCTTGTCTTGAATTAGCAATAACTCAACGTATTAATATTTTGTTGAGTGATTTAGGTATTTCCTCCCTATAAACATCCAGCTGGAAAGACATGCTGTAATCTCTACTATTGGCACTCACTGTGGAAAAGGAAATATCTTAACTGTTAATAAGTTTAAATTGAGAAATCTTTCCGAGACATTTGATGATTCCTCTGTTGGCACACAAATGCATTCAAATGGACGGCAATGGTAATTTCAGACAGTAGTACCTGTGGCTTGTTCAACATGTGCTGCCATCTTTTTGCTTTTCAGACTGAGAAAGCTGCTATTCCGTGTCCTCGGCCTGCGTACAATGTAGTGGGCGTTTCCTCACTCGTCCATTATTTTTGCATGCCCTGATCACTTAGAGCCCAAGGCAACCATCTTGTTATAGTCCCAGTATTACAAAGTAAATTGTCATCTGCTGCATGTATAGTGAATGCCAAACAAGTGTCTGCACAATTGGGCTTTACAAGAAACACATGGAAGGTAAAGAATACCTCATGTGATAACCATGTTTCTTTATTTGAATCCTTGTTTAATTAGATTCAGCTTACAATTGATTTATTAACTGTTAATTTAGAGAAGTTTTCTCTTACTGAAAACTTCCGATTAACATATGATGGAATAAATCAAGCAATAGCTCCTTGCCCTATGTTCTGGCTACCCATTGGCTCACCTGGCTGCTTGCAGCATCTTGTAGTACTGCAGCACCATGAAGACACCACCCAGCTTTAAACTTGGCTTCTTCACTCTGAGTTCACCTTGCTGCGATGCTTCTAGTGAGTGACAGGAGCCAAGTGACAACAGGAGAAATCACCTTGTGAAAAGGACCCTGGAGAAAGAAGACTAAACAAGAGAAAATAGAAGCAGAGAGCAGATTGATAAGTACTTTGGGGAGGGGAAAGCTGACTGTCATATGAAAAAAAAGGAATAAGTGGAATGGTAGCATTGGGTAGCACAAGGTAGAAGGTAGTAAAATTTATCAAATATATAATATAATTATAAAATCTATATATATAAACTTTTATAAAAAAAATATGGGGGCTCATGGCACTTAAAGTTTAGATACAGTATGGGGCCACCATTATACGAATAGGTAAAGTAAAGCCATTTAACTTTGTTGAACACCCAGTCATAACACTTATTCTCAAAGTAAGCGCTATCCAGCAATGGAGTTAGCGGTTTGTGTGTGTGTTCTAGATTGAAGCTTATAGTCAGAACAATACTGTGAAATATAAGTTCCACCTAAGCAGACTCCTTCTGGAGGCAGTTACTAGATAGAAAAGTGCTGCACTCCTCCAGAATAAGCCTATTGCACACAAACTGGTGATTTGGAAATGACTGTGTAATACGTTTCCGTGTAATGACTGTGTAATCCAGTTTTTTGTTGGAAAATTTGAAACTACTCTACTTGATTTCCTCATTGACCTTTGATTTGTTTATTGAAATGTTTTTTAATTTTACGGTATCAATAATTCTGCAGCAGATCCAGATTTAATAGTAGTGGCCACTTTCTGCATGCTACGGATGACCTTGGTGCAAGACAGGGCGGCATGCTTATAGCATGTCCGCATGGTTGAAGGTATTTAAATGGTCTTTATTTGCCAGCATTGTTACAGTTAGGGCTTGGCTAAGCATCTAACTGGAATGGACCAGATTTACTTAGCTGCAGGCTTGAAAAAGTGGAGATGTTGCCCATAGCAACCAATCAGATTTTAGCTGACATTCTCTAGTATGTAATAGGAAAGTGAACTAGAATGTGATTGGTTGCTATGGGCAATATGTACACTTTTCCAAACCCGCAGCTTAGTAAATCTGGCCCAATATCTTGATCTGCTCCTCTATTATAATGTTAAATGGAGATTGAATAATTATAATTTTTTTTATGAAATTATGTATGCACATTTTTTTTTAAAACAGTTGTTTTGGAGACTTATCAATATATTTGAATTACAAAATAAGTAAAATAAATTGTTACTGTTATTATCTTCTTCAAAGGGTTAGAGAGTGATAGGGATGTGTATATAAAACCAAGGGTACAGGGGGCTGAAAAAGTTTGGCAACCACTGATGTTACGACAGGCATTATCTGTGGTTTTATGAGGATTTTGTGACAGAGTATATAGTATAATCCATCGTTAGATTTTCAGTGATCTTTATAATACAGGCCCAGAGAATTTTCAGAGAATTTCAGAGAATTCCACAAACTTCTGGTATTACTTCCCACACATCTTCTTTGAGGATAGCTTGGGTCTTTCATTGAAAATTTTGACAAGGCATTTTGCTGACTAAATAGTTTTTCCTGATGTTTTCTTGGTAGCCTTGGTGTGTGCTTACTAATAAAGGGTGGCCGATAGGTCACACAGGAGCAGATAGTGTAAGTGAAAAGGAATACTTGGCCTGCGTCTCCGTGGCTGAAGAGTTAAGTTGCTGTCACATTAATGCCCCAAGCATTTCCCTGCGTATCTCTCACCTCCTCTGCTACATAATGGGAGCAAAATTGCATTTCTAAACATTTGAACTGCGGGTAACCAACACCTCACTAAACTGATCTCATTCAATCGCTTCAATTTAGCAGCAGGATTTTTCCCCCCTTCCCTCCTGCACATTACCTCAGAGCTGAGTGATGTTGATAAGGCCCAGGCCTGAAAAATTGGATCCCTGATAAGGGGTCCTGTTATCAGAAGGCGGTGGTGTGAAAGTGTGGGGTTGGGGGGGGGGTTGCTGTTCCTCATTTCCATTTAGATGAGTATTGATTATTTATTTATCCCAGCAAAGTGAGCCTCGCTTCCAATCTTATCTCAGCCACCGCTTGTCAGCAGAAAAGAGAGATAGAGTTTACAGACATCACTATCTCAGATAAAAGTTAGACTGGGCCTTTTCTTCCTTCCTTTTTATTTTTTTATTTTAAACCTTGACTGAAGGGATAACTTTTTCCTCTAAAGAAGTGAAGGTGGCAGTTTTTCCAGCATGATTTCTGACATCTGGCCACATGTATTTAAAGCAGAGATACATTGTTTACTATTATTTTAAGGTGATTTCTAATTTTTGGAAAGACCATTTCTTTACCACACCCTCTGAAGTGTGTTTCTCCATTTTTTGTGCCTCTTGGACAGAAGATGGCTGCTTGTCTCAAGTTGAGAGGCAATGTTATAACATTCTTATAGTTCATAGTTAGATGACAGATAGGACTGAAGACCCAAATTTTACATCTCCAGAACCCTTTCTCCAAAGTAGCATTTTATGTAAAAGGTGTCTCTGATTCTGTTTAGTAGGTTAAAGGTTGAATCTGATAGGGATCCCATATCTGACAAAAGAAACATCACTTGTCACTGGCATTTTCATGTCAATAAAGATTTATTTGCTAGAATATTAATGATGTCGATTTTTCTGCAGATTTAGATCTTTATTTTACTACTTTTCCAATAACAGTCAATTTCTGTTTTATTATAGGATTCCTTTTATTGTTTACTTCCCACAAGTGTTTGCTGCAGCAAAATTTACAATTGAGACACAAACTAACAGAAAGCATAAAGCAAAATGAAAGAATGTCAGCTGTGATTGAACTTTTTCAATTGAACTTACATTACATCATATTATTTGTCCTGGTGACATCCCCCCAACACAAGCATGTCACCATGTTCCTGAAATGTATAGAACACCCCAAAGCAACATTCTAATAGCAATTTCTTTTATTTATTAGTGTTAAAATCTGAAGTTGCCGTTGACAGTCCAGCCATTCCTAGCGGCAGTCAACCTATGCTTTGCACCAGTCTCACACTTGGACTGTTGCTGTGTGAGCCTATAGCAAAATCTGCTCCTGACCCAGAACAAGGCCTGTCTGTATTGCAAATCAATCATTGCACCTGGGTTTTTTTTTGATGACTGTATTACTGCTTCACATAAACGCCTCCTGCTGCCACATAAACATACTTGTTCCTCTCCAGCCTGCTGACATTTTTAAGGTCTCTAAAGGGTACAGGAGGCCTGCAGTCTCCCTGCGTGCCAGACCCCTCTTGAGCTATAGCTATGAATGCTGCAGAATAGTAACTCCTGTGAGGCCTTGCTCACATTGGGATGTTTTTAACCTCTTCCATCTTTGTATTTTCTATGCAAGTTTGTACGGCTGAGTGCCGACACACATTAACACCGTTTACCATCAGATCTGTGCTTTTCATTCCTCTTTACCATCTGCTCATCGGACATCGCTCCTTTGTTGATCGTAAAAATTAGGAAGGTTGTAAAATGACGCGATGTGCTTTGCTGTGATAAAACAAGATTGTAGGAGCGTACACCGTAACGACATTGTACCTCGTTTATAATGATACCTGAATACTCATTAATCATGGGAACGACTTGATTGGATGACAGTACTGTGATATGTACCTAGCTTTAGCGTCAAGCATATGGTCATTTTTCATGAAATAGGTCTGTACTTCCAATATGTTGATTAGATTTAGTGATCTTGTGCAATAAATACACAAGATCAGATTTCATCTCATTATTAATTGCCATTATATCTTTCTGTACATATGCACTAAATATTACAGCAATAACAATATACACACAAGCAGATACATTTACAGTAAGGGGGTGATCATAATATCCACACTTCTGGTCTGTAACCATTTTAAGTGGATATGAATCAGAAGTTTTAAGCCAGGGTCCATGAGCTAGAAGTCCGTGCGAGTGACGGAAGTGGTTTTCCATGGCCTTACACGGATGTACAAAGACTTAGTTCTTGGTTAAGTTCACAAGTTGTCGCTTCCTCTTGGACACTAGACATTACACATGACAAGAGAAGTGTATATATGTTGTTTTCTTGACATTCAATTCTACACATCTCCGTATAAGACTTCTCCCATGTTGCCCACTTCTCTGAAATGATCTCCCTTTTCAGGAAAGCCTACCCCTTTTTGCCCCCTCGCCTATGCATTCTCCCTCCTCGGTCCCCCTCCCAATTCTTTCCTACCCTCTCTAGTCCCCTCTTCCTCCACTACATGTTTCTTGTTAGTCTTTCCTTACCTTGTAGATTGTAAGCACTCAAAAGTATGGCCCTCCTGTCTTCAATGTCTTTGCATTGATACCTGAATTGTTTTGTCTTTTTGTTTTGTTGTGCATTTTGAGTCATCAGGCTGGATCCAGACTTAAGAAGGAGCTTGGAATTTAGGACCTGATTCACACTTAAGAATCTTCTTAAAATAAGAACTTAAAGTCACTCCTGGGCAAAACCATGTTGATTGCAGGGGGAATTAATTTAATTGTATTCTTTGCATGCATGGATATATCTTTGAATTGCATACTGCACACAGATACTGACCAGCTTTACTTTTACACTGTTATTTAGACTTGGGCTGGGAAATATCACCTCTCAACACTGGTACTATTTGCAACAGATGAAATATGACTCCCCTGCAATCAACATGGTTTAGCCCAGGAGTGACTTTAAGTTCTTATTTTAAGAAGATTCTTAAGTGTGAATCAGGTCCTAAGAGAGGAAAGTTACTCCTGCGTTAAACCATGTTGATTGCAGGGGAGACATATTTCATCTGTTGCAAACAGCATTAGAGATAAGAGGTGATGTTTCCTATCCCAAGTCTAAATAACATTGTGACAGTAAAGCTGGTCAGTATCTGTGTGCAGTAAGCAATTCAAAGATATCTCCCTGCATGCAAAGAATACAATTAACTTGACTCCCCCTGCAATCAACATGGTTTTGCCCAGGACTAACTTTCCTTTCTTAAGTTCAAGCTCCTTCTTAAGTCTGGATCCAGCCCATCGCTTGCACCACTAAGTATGCTGTATGTTTACTCAATATTCGTGTTTATTCTGTGCTTGTACTTTACCTGCAAGGCGCTGCAAACCTTTTGCGGCATCTTATAATGAAATGTTATTCACACTTAATATCGTTGTGTTTTTTAGGTCCGCAGTACCGACTAGAAAAGCAGAGCCAGCCAAATGTCCCAGTAGACCTGGACCATACACTGGAGAGTCAGAATTCAGTGGAGTTCTGCTTGGTCAGAGAGAACAGTAAGTGTGCAGGTTCTGGAAATGTTCTCGCAAACTTGATGGTTTTGTTTGTTGGTTCTCAGATCTGCTTGCTAGGTGAATATGCCCATGAACTGTGATTGATTGACTCACTCAGTACATAAGTATCAGGGTCCTGTTTATCTCGGTCATGAATGATCTGTGTGGAGGGTCTGACTTCAGCATAGCTGAAATGAGAATCTGCAGATAACGGATGAAGGGGTCATGAACAGATGGAAACAGAATACATTACATATTAGTGCATGCGGAATTCATCTCTTCTCTTACTTTGAAACCAGTTTTATTATGTGTAGAGCAGTCTGATACAGTTTGGGATTTATTATGCATTGGGACTGTGGGGAATGTCTTACATCCTAAATTAGTGGGGAACTGTGTTTTTATGGGAAACTTGATTGCTACAAGGGGTGACGGGAGCTTCGTTCTTACCTTTATTTCCTTATTACACTTTTGTTAGATATTACCTTACTAATATATACCGATGGTGCAATCCTGGGGCTGCACTGCACTTTGCATGATATAGTGTGTGGCTGCGCTGTGCATGATATAGTGTGTGTGGCTGCACTGTGCATGATATAGTGTGGGTCAGCACTGTGCATGATATGGTGTGTGGGGCTGCACTGTGCATGATATGGTGTGTGGGGCTGCGCTGTGCATGATATAGTGTGTGTGGCTGCGCTGTGCATGATATAGTGTGTGGGGCGGCACTGTGCATGATATAGTGTGTGAGGCTGCAATGTGCATGATATAGTGTGTGAGGCTGCACTGTGCATGATATAGTGTGTGGGGCTTCACTGTGCATGATATGGTGTGTGGGGCTGCGCTGTGCATGATATAGTGTGTGGGGCTTCACTGTGCATGATATGGTGTGTGGGTCAACACTGTGCATGATATAGTGTGTGGGGCTGCACTGTGCATGATATAGTGTGTGGGGCTGCACTGTGCATGATATGGTGTGTGGGGCTGCGCTGTCCATGATATAGTGTGTGGGGCTGTGCTGTGCATGATATAGTGTGTGGGTCAGCACTGTGCATGATATGGTGTGTGGGGCTGTGCTGTGCATGATATAGTGTGTGGGTCAGCACTGTGCATGATATGGTGTGGGTGAGCAGTGCACATGTGACAATGCGTGGGACTGCATGATGTTGCTATTTAAATTAAACTAATATCATATAACAGAAGCACTTTACAAACCCAATTAGAGTAAATAAACCTCTGCAAAGAATTACTCCTACAGGTAGGCTCTAAGGGCTTACAAGTAAAAGGCATTTTTTTTAGTTCTTTTATTTTGAACAGTTGGTTGTTTTGCATATAATTTGCATGAAGTACATCAATGGAATATACACTCTTCAAATATTGTTAGAATATTGCTTTTGTAAGACCTACCATAGGATTATAGCAGTAATGTGCATAATCTATTATAGCCTGCTTCAGATATGACAGGCCGATATGGTCTATACTTATTAGTATACTAAGGAATGGTGACCTATGGTTAGTGATTAAGTTTGGAACCTACTTATGTCAAGTCTTTACTCATTTTAGGTGTGAATAGCTCAGCATATTTGTTTTAATTGCAAAGCACATTCCATGCTGTTATGTTAACTGTAATCAACTGCTTTTCTGTGTGTGTGCTATATAGCCCAGCTTGTGAGTTCTATATTATCTCACAAGCTTTCCCTTATATGCATTTGTATATATTTTTACTAGACCCTTTTTTGTGCAGACTGATAATAAATTACCATTAGTCAATGTACTAGCACTGATAATTATATCAATTAACTTTATATTATTCTCCAACTGATCAGTATTTAGTTTTATTGTACTCTATACATATCCATATAAGTGAACACAATGTATGGTACACATTAGAAATATCCTTCCCCCACATCTTCTAATAGAGACAGAGCCCATCCTCATTCCCAAATATCTTAGAGATTTACAAGCTCTGAAATCATCCCTTTCCACCCTCTAAAATACAAGTTGTGCAGACGCGCGTCCTCGCCACGGCTAATTGAATTTTATATCCTGCCGCTTGCTTTCTGCGATGCTCCCCTCCTCATCTTATCATTAAGAACTAATTAGTATTCAAGGGAAATTGGTCTTAATATTTTAAAATTGGTTAAGTGCATTTAGACCTGTTTGAAAAGCCAATGTCTTATTGGGAGCTGTAACGGGGGACTCCGTGTATGTAATTAATTGAATTACAATTAAGAATTTTCATTAAGCAAAATACCAGTGCATTAAAATAATAAGCCACTATGTTTTCTGCATTTTAAACCTTAGATCATGCTGAAAGAGAGACTACATTTTGTACATATAACATTGCATATATCGAGGGTACACAGTGATTAGAGGTAATAGACTTGGATTGGTACATATGTTCCTGGGACATGAATGTGTCCTGTTGCCATTGTAACCATCCTTAGCTTGAATGCAATCATGGCATTTAGGTAGAAACAATATTGTGGCCAGTTTTGCATATCCGACATCTAATATATTCCCCCCCCCCTAACCATANNNTTGCAAAATCGACAACTAAAAGATCCCCCCCCCCCCATAACCATATTCTGTATAAGGACAGGTTCCCATGTATATACCCATTCACTAGATCTAACAAATATCTATTGATGTATCCTATCTTTAACATTACAACATTTGCATTACGTATTATACATTTTTTGCCCCCCTGGCCATTTTTTTTTGGGGAAGTGTTAGAATTTTTTTTTTATTAAGTTAATAAAGAACTCTGCAAATTGCGTGTGTCAGGTCACCAAGGCAACCAGAAACTTGAAATGAGTCCGGGTTGGATAATCCATTGTGTGACGGGGGAGATTGCCCCTTAGCCCTTGTCCCTAACACCCAACTGCTAGAGAGAAACGCTCCCAGCTGCGCGATACCGTCATGCCTTAACGACACATCAGCAATCAAATGGTAAATTATAGGAGGGAGTTTAGAGTTGGTATATATATATATATGTGTGTGTGTGTGTGTGTGTGTGTGCGTGTGCGCGAGCGCACTTCCACAGGAAAAGTACTTGTCATTGAGATGGACAGTCAGCACCAGGTCCTCATGTGTATATGTTCTTCCCTGTTCTCCCATGTAAATAATATTTTTGGCCTAAGTTGTATGCCCTGTTTGCAGAAGATCTTCAGGCCATTTGCACTGTGTCTTGTATCTGATTACTTAGCCATCTATGCTGGCAATTATTAATCTTCCCCTGTCTAGCAATGTTGGAATATAGGAGCATTTTCTGAATAAATTATATTAATTCCCTACATAAAGGCGAGTTTATTTGCTCTCATATCACAAGGCACTTCCATTTAAACAAAACAATGACGTCTTCATTAATCTGTCGCTGAAACCCTGGGATTGTGGCTTTTTAGGTCCTGCATTAGCTAGAGCAGTAAGCAGCATGTCATGCTGTCTCCGCAAGAGGCTAAATCACCGTTTCTGCCATATTTTACGCAGCACTTTGTTTAAAAGCATCTGACTGATTATTTCCCGGCTCCCAATGCTGGCATCATGGGGGCTATATTTAAACAAAATCTCTCAGAAACCTATGATTTCTAAATTGGTTGCGATCCAAAATATAAGGCAGAGAATGTCTGGCCTACTTAAGTATTATTTTTAAAGTAATTGACGTTTTGGCTTAATGAACAGCAACCTTCATTATAACTAATAGCTTTAAGAAAAAAAAAACAGGGTGTTAGTAAAGAAGGATATACGAGGTCGATAATGGGGCCAGTGGCAGCTTTATGGGGAAAAGTTGTTAAAATCCCACAGTGCCTAAATCATTTAGAAGAGAGGGAAGCTGGCATTAACCTCTTCCTTACTAGAAGAGACTGAAGTGGCTCAATTTGTTTATCCGTGTTTGAAAGATGTTTCATTACCTTGACACTGCTGTGGTAAAGCATAGAGGAGAAGTCCACATATGTGTGCCATTCCCATATCTTATTCCTAGAGTTCCAGGAGAATCCAGTATCAAAGTCAAGCAATCATGTGGCTTTTATCTTCTTTCTCCAATATGGAACATCCCTCGTTCCAGTAAAGCTGTATTTTGCTAAATTGCTAGAGAGGGGCAGGTTTTCTCAGCAGGGTTTGTCAACATACCATACTTCTGATTTACAAATGAATATCAGCAAGATTGTGATTCACCATCAGGGGTGTGTCTTGTACTACCAAAGGGGTGTGTCTTGTACTACCAAAGGGGTGTGTCTTGTGAATAGCACCATTTATGGGTGTGTCAAGTCCTGCCAGGAAAAATATTGCTTAATAAAAATGGCAGCATCTGCATTTATTGATTGTTAAGATGTCAGTAAAAAAATATTTTCAGTATTTATTGTGAAAAGTGTAAATATGAGAGCCACTGATTTCTTCATTTTTATAGAAAAGCTTAAAGAAGGTGACTCTGCAGCTGATTAACAAGAGACCAACATGTATATTTCATTTCTGTCTCCATTATTGAAGTAATTTCGTCTTCGCTAACTGCCAGTCTTTGATCACATCTTGGCCTCCATGAAATAGGCCTCTATAGGCCTCACTGCAGGGAAATAGGACACAATGTCTTACATCTGTCATCATACCAAAATGACTTCTTGAACTGAATCAGCGAGATCACCCACTCATCAGGTAGTCTCCCCGACATTCAGGGGTTGTTGGAAAATATGCCATAAGGTAAAATAAATGAAGCCCACAGCCCCTCAATACCACCAAATCAATCACCTATTAGACTGACCACACCCCCAATCATCTTAGCCACGCCCCACTTACCTTTATAAATACCAGATGTTGTAAACTGGAAGGTGTGTTTGTGACAGAAGGCTGGGTAAAAAGAGTTTTAAATTATAATTATTAATTCATTATTATTATAATACTATGAAGAACTATGGCCCATATTCAGAGTACTGGACGTATAACATATACATCCGGTGTTTAGAGATTTTTACTACTGCGCATGCATAGTAATTTTTTTACGTAATCTACGTAAGAAAAAGATATGTAGATTACGATAAAAAATTACTACGCATGTGCAGCAGTAAAAATCGCTAAACACCGGATGTATATGTTATATGTCCTTTACTATTCAGAGTACTGGACGTATAACATATACATCCGGTGTTTAGAGATTTTTACTACTGCGCATGCATAGTAATTTTTTTACGTAATCTACGTAAGAAAAAGATATGTAGATTACGATAAAAAATTACTACGCATGTGCAGCAGTAAAAATCGCTAAGCACCGAATGTATGTGTTATATGTCCTTTACTCTGAATACGGGCCTATGCGTGTGCCTAAATTACTAGTGGTTCATGGCTCAAATGTAGATGAGCTTTTGCAAACCCTAAATCCAGTATGCTATGGTTGCATTTATATGCATAAATATGAAGTTTGTTTAGTTATGTGTAAAATTCATGAAAGCACACTGTATTAGGTATTATAGAAACTTGTAGACGTGTTTTAATTATCTATTAATAAAATAATGATTGGTGCACTTCATTAACTCAATTATACTTTTATAGTTTATTGAATTTCAAATTGTGATTCCTTTTCTTAATAGGTTCAAGAGGAGAGGAGCCCCAAGAGGAAGAAACGCAAATAGACATTGCCACAGTGCAGGACATGCTGAGCAGTCATCACTATAAGTCATTCAAGGTCAACATGATTCACAGGCTGCGGTTCACCACAGATGTCCAGCTTGGTGCGTTTATCCATCCGCTATCACATATTTATTTGTTTACTGCTAAGATGGTATCTGTGGATATAGCATCCTGATATAACTAAAAATGGGGATTTTAATTATACCCTCAGCTAGGAGTGTTTCTAAGCACATTCAATTATTCACACCTAAGAATGAGTTAAGTGCGGACAGAACTGCACCTAACTCATTGGTGCAGCCCATAACTTGCCGCCCGTTTTTAGGTACCTTATGGCATTTAATAGTGCCATAGCGCTACCTTATCTTACCGTGCGTAGTTTCCTTCTTAAGAATGAAACTGCACGGACAGTGCCTCCCCCCCACCCTCCCGTTTAATCTAAATACCTCTTCCCTCCCACTTCTACCTAAACACTCCCCTAGGCGGCATAAGGCCGTTTCTTTTTAACTAAACTACTCCATGCGGTCTTTAAAGTCCACATGGATGCAATCTACCTACCTAACTGGCACATAGATTGCGTAAATGACCTCCTGCGCATGTGTAGTAGGTTACTTCACAAATCTATGCACCTAAGAAGAAGCCGAAGCTGTGACTACGACCCATACAGAGAAAAGTGGATAATGATGATATGTGCTTTGTCCTTCAGCTCAAATTGGTTGTAGGCTTTCAAAGTTTGTGGGAAATGCTACAAGCCTAGCTTTTTACTTATTAGTATAAATCGTTCTTTGTCATTTGTATGTATAGATTAATATCCATTTAAGATATTGTCACCATTGTGCACCCTGTTTAGAAGTCACATTTACTTCTCCTTTGTTTTCATTTAAATGACAGTAACATATGGCCAGATCTGTATATATGAGTGTGAAATCTCAACCGCTCTAATACACCAGCAATAGTTACATTTCTTAATAGACAGATAAAGCAACAGGGACCATTCTGCAAGCCTCGTGCATTGTGTTATCTTCTAATGAATACTTTCAACTCCATCTGAACCCCTTTGTTGTACAGTACATATAATGAGTGACAGCATGACCTGAACACAAAACTTGGTCATAAACCTTTTGTATTATGGTTATTATGCTCCTCTTCTTCATTTATTCAGAATCAGAACACGTGTACAGGATGACACATGATTAGTAGATTTGGAACATTATTTGTCCACCCACAGAGTACATTTGAATTCACCAGACTCTATGCATGTCCAGAATCAAATACTCCATATTATAAAAGTTATAGAGCAAATATTACAGATGTGTTCTTTTATTGGCCCTTGTACTATCACAACTATTATCAGTTCAACTCAACGCAAAAACTGACAATTTCCTGCTGTTCAACAAAAATGGGCAAAAATAGATTACAGAAAGTGCCATTAGCCATATATCTAAGATTCCACTTGCATGGGTGGCTATGCCCAGGCTACTGTGCTGGTCAGACACTGGTTGGGTGGTGGTATCATGACCCAGGGCCTCCCATGCAGTCACCCCTGGACACAAGCAAGGCACCTGTCAGAGGGGTACACCATTGTCACTTGCTAGACTTACTATAAATCCCTCCAGCCAGGACTGGGGAGAGAAGCTGCCTGACGGTAAGAATGGGCTGCTTCCGTCCCCAGATTGTGTGTGTTGGTGGTGGGGGGCACATTAATGTTGTACCGGGGGGGGGGGGTTTAAATCAATATT
>WWET01000333.1:360236-370256 GCA_011038615.1 Limnodynastes dumerilii
TCCTGCTGACAGCTGATTGGCTGGAGAGCGGAGATGCTTGGAGCCTGCTTTCCTCCTGACAGGTCAATACACTCCACCTCCTGACCAGAGTTTCCCCATCTTGCCGACTCCATAATTATTGGCATGTACAGCAGTAATAAAGTAATGAAAGCTCTGCATTTATGCAACGCTACACAGCCGCCTTCAGGGATTCATTGAGTCAGAGATGCAAAGCTTTCATTACTTTATTACTGCTGTACATCCCAATAATTATGGAGCCGCGGGATGGGAGAATTCCATCCAGGAGGCGTAGACGCAGGGCTCAGCTATCTGAAATGCCCACACTCTACAAATATTGTCTCCTTGAGGACGATATCAGTCAAGAATTCCGAACATTATAGAACACCTGCCTTTCTGGACCTACTAAATCCATCGGGCCTATACACTACAGCCATCATTGGTCCCATCTCCCAATAATTCAAATGATTGGACCAACAACCACTCTAGTGTGTGGCCAGCTTAAGTTCATGGGGTCATATTTACATCTAAGAGTGAGTTAGGTTTGTGATTATGGACCGGATTCACTTGCGTGTGTGATCCGTAGGTGTGGAAACACATGTATACCCTCCCCACCGCCCCCCAGTTTTTAGGTACCTTATGGCACTTATGAGTGTCATAGGGCTCCTTTATCTAACCGTGTGTAGTTTCCTTCTTAAGACATGGCCTCCCCCACTAATCTAAATCCCTCCCACTTCTACCTAATCACTCCCTGAGGCGGCATTAGCACGCCTCTTTCTAAATAAACTACTCTGTGCAGAGGCAAGCTACGTACTTAACTGCAATCACTTCACTAAAGCTGTGGAAATGTCTCTTATGCTTTGTGCTGACAGCCTAAATGTGTTGTTGTTTTTTTGGGTTTTTTTTTATAAAATGTATTTAATTGTTATTTTATTTATGATTATATATTTTTCACATTTAATTTGTCAACTGACAGTGAATACCTGCAGACATTTCATTATATACATAATAGTGGACATTTTCGGCACTTGTGCCTGGGTAATTTAATTGTGCTTTACTGTCATGGAAGGTTATGCAAAAGACCACTTATTTACATAGTAATTCATAGTCACTCTTAGGTTCACATCTGGATTTTTCTTAAAAAAAATAAAAAAAAACAGCAACAATTTGCACGGGGTATTTTGAATCCGCTATTTTTGCATTTGGTCTTGATGCGGCCTCCTGCATTTCTTTTATTTTCAGTTATGTTGAGGTCTCGTTGCTTTCATTAGGCCTTGTAACGTGTTCTCAGAGAGGAGTGGGACATTCTCATTGCTGGTTTCCAGACTTGCCCGTTGCACAACTTTTGTCTGTGATTGTTATCAGTCTGTGATATATGTCTCGCTGCATGGCTTACATCAAAAAAATGATTCCTGGGGTCCTCCTTGAATGAATTATGAGAGAGAAGGAGAGGATAGGGAAAAGATAAGAGCTGAGACTTGTGCAATATATCCTCTTTTCTGTGTTTTATCTCTGGTAACACAAGCTCAGCCTATCTAGTGCAGGGAGATATTATAAATTGTACTTATGCATGCAGCCGGAGCAGGGTCAATTGTATGACTGTCAGAATGAAAATGTCAGTCCGGTAAGAGATGGCTGCTCGGTTCCGCAAATGGACCCTCCTATCCTGTTTGTATTGCGACCACATCTGATTCACCTTCTCCCGCAAGGTCACCCGCTCTGACGTGCTTCCAAACTTAGAGCTTTTACCGCTGACTTTATTTCAAGTTTTCTGCCTGATTTGCCGTAACCTTGAAAAAGGTCTCTATTACCTTTGAAAAGTTGCGCGCTGTGAAATGGCACCACACATATAGGCCGGATCCAGCTTCTGCTACACTCAGCTTTGAGCATAGTGGCAGTGGGAATCTGATACCGGATCCCTGCTGTATCCAAAATCCTGTTCATCTGATGGGAATCCACCCTCCTTGCACTAGACAGAGTTATGATGACCCTACCTTAATATTTCCGTATTGTACCTGCTTAAAATTGGGACGGTGCGGAAGGCTGGATAGTGTGCATTTAAATACCTCCCCTTCCCATCCATCTTGCGTACACAATGTATGCATCCTGCCTGCTTTCAGAATCACTTTCGTTACAGCGGTCTGAATGTGGAGCATCCAGATCCGTAATGGAAAGACGGCGTGTCATTTTCTTCTCCTTGCGAGTGATAAACGACCGCTTTGAGGAAGTCGGGATCTGGGCCATACACACCAGCAGTGAATTTATTCCTAGCTATATGGCTATTTGGTCATATACTTGAATTTTTTTTTCTAACCTAGAGAAACAACACATATCAAAGACTACATATCCAGGCATATGAAGACAGGAGTCATTCAGTGTATATCGCAATAATATGATTGTATCAGTGTGCAGACCCCAGAATGACTGGTATTGAAACATTAGCCTTCTAAACTCACACTATTATGTGGCCTACGAGTTTCGCTCTCCAGAGTAAATCAATCAGCATCTCCAGTGATTCCCTCTGTGAATCTGACAGGCAGGCTATCTGCCTTGGAAATAGAGTGGAATTGAAAGTGCTACATAATGACTTTATTTCCCCAAAAAAGATGGCCTAGCGTTAAAGGTTTTAACTAACAGCTTGGATACCAAGACCTTTCGATTACATTGCCGCCATCTCCGTCCACATAGAGGTCTAATTCTGCTACATAGCCAACTGCAAGGAAAACATATATATTCTGCAGCATTTTAATCCAAAGCTGTTATCTCGACCTAAACCTGTTTATGCTGTCACCCGTGTGCAGACAGGTGAAAATAGGAAAAATAGAGGATTATCGGTTTAGCTTTTTGATAAGCAAGATTCTGTTAGAGATTATTGTTGTATGGTGTTAAAGATGGCTGCTGTTGTGCACAAACTTGCATCTATACATTAATTGTCTCATGCACAAACTATTCCACCTACAGAGGCTCACAGCAGCCGTGTTCCATCTGGCTGAGAGTATCTGATTATTTATATGTTTCTATCACCTCTTCTTGGTTAGTTTTTTTTTGGCAAGAATTTGAGATGTCTTTCTCAATATTCAGAAGTCATCTCATATAAGAGTCTTTCCCATAGACTTATACAATGCTTTGTGCCCTGTGCCAGACGGTGAGTAGAAACAATCGGTCCTTTCCCATCCAGTTAAACCTCTGCATTTCCGCACGGCCGATCAAAGGGAGGTGGCAAGAAGATTGATGAAGACAGTGGATTCTAGGGCTCCTGTTTCTGTTTGTGCTAGAAAGGTGGGAACTCAGTGGCTTTCTTCTACAAAGACCCATTCCTTCCTCCTTGTATTCTATAACCCCTGACCTTGGTGTTTTCTCCATAGCTGTCACTGGCATTGATAGCATGATTGATGTCTCTTGCCAGAGAAGTGTGTCTGTGCCAGTCACTGCATACATACACACTTGTACACACACACAGACACACACACAAAGACCTAGGTAATGCATCAATACACAGATGTGTATCATACACGGTCCAAAAATAGCTTCTCTGACAAAACCGCAGAAGCAATAATACAGCGGCAGATTGAAACTGGATGTGTGGTTGCGTTTCTTTGTACATGATTAACCCCATGTTTGCTGATCAACTCGCAAGTCGTAGCTCTTTAGCAGGTGGAATTCACAGGGCTGCTGCACTGCAAAGAATTATGTTGGCAACATGCATATAATCATAGCTGAGCTGTGCGTGTTTAGATCTCCTCTATATAAATAATGAAAGGGAAAAGGTGTGAGACCAAAGGGTAAGTATGATAAACGTCAAATGGCTTGGCAAGACTGCATGTGTTTCCATGTCTCATACAGAGTCTTCACCTGCATTTTACAGCCCACTGTGATGGTGCAGGTTAGCCAGTTTGCCTCTTACCGCTACATATAAACATAGAATGTGATGGCACTGATCCTAGACCCACTTTTACCCCCAATATAGGATAGCCCTATATTTATCCCTATCGTGGTTTAATTGTCCGGGATGCAGTTGCCAACCTGGCCAGCCGTATTTCGTCATTGATACTGCCACCAGCTGAATGGCAACTGTATTATTGAAGAAGACCTCAATAAATAGAAGATTGCTATTCGCAACAGGTACATTACCAATAGTGGCAGGCTGCAGCGATCTCCGTTTAGGGTTAGGCCTGGAGAAGGGACAGTTATGGTTAGGCTTTAAGAAGTCAGGGGGAAGGGGTAGGGCTCAATAAGGGTGAGGTTAGGGTTAGGCTGCAAGAAACAGAGGCTTAGGAGAGGGTTAAGTTTAGGGTTATTATGCAGGTACTTACTTGTCGACAGATAACTTTTGGCAACCGTGGGAGTTGCAACACCATTGCTGTCTAAAATGGAGACTGCCGGCAAATGCAACTGCTGCAGGTGGTCTGTCGCAGAACATCTGAGGTGGTAAAGGGTAACAGGTTTGCCAGTGTGAGGGTATGGGCAACTCTGTTAGCCTCTGCCACCTCAGATTGTAGGCTATTCCACCTATGAACTACCCTTTTGTGGAAGTAATTTTTCCCGCACATATCCACTAAACCTACCACCCTTCAATTTATACACAGGCCCTCAGCTTCCTTAAAAGAAATGCCACCCTCCTGTGCATGAGTACGTCCCTTCCTAAATCATGTAGCTGTCATGTTTATTGTAAGCAATCTGTTAAGCTAAACCAAGCAGTATTTTAGAGGAAACACTTAAGGTATTTAATGAAAAATAGGAGTGATTATTAGTGTTTGCATCTTGCCCTTTCAGTTGCCATTTCACCCTTTTATGTTCATTATCCAGTGTGTGTATTAAGCTGGGCACAGATTGATATCTGCTGATCAGACTTATAAACAGATCTTCATTTTGCTCCTTCTTTATTCTCACATCCCATTTTTCTCTCTGGATCACCTCTCCTTTTCTCTTTCCCAATTGTCACTAAAATGCCACCATTTAGCAACTATCTGTATCTCCTAATCTCCCTCTCCTCTGTAACCATTATTCCTCTTTTCTTCACTATATTTTTTCCTTTGTTTCTGAAATGGACTTTTAGTTTTTTGCTTATCACATTGCAATACGTTGTTCAGATGTTGGAGTGTGTCCTCCCTTCCCCCCCTCCTCCTATTGTCCTTTGTCTATTTCTGCCTTTATAATAACTATAAGGGAGACCAATATACGTTCTAACATATTGGCAGCAGAAGAGTTAAAAGAAGAAGGAAAGAGCCTGCTTTATGCAGCATCAAGCTATTCATGTGTAAAAGGCGCCACTCTGGTCTCTCACCAGCGAACGGAGAACACTCTGTAATTTATTTTTAATTAGCTGTATGTAAAAGGTCACCGGATTTCCCAGCATGTCCCTGTCACTGCCGTGACACCAAAGTACCTGCCATCAGACCCATTTGAACCATATCCTATACACTGTGAGCACAAAGATGTTTCTTGCGCATCGCTCTTGTGTAAATATAAAAGGTGCCCTTTTGCAAACTCAATCCTTTCATGTCGCATCAAACAGAACAGCTGTTATATTCGCTGCCCGGAAATATATTGCAATCATAAATATACAGTGTGTTCCTGAAACATTTGAATCCGCGTTGCCAGAGGGGTCTCCAGTGCATTTTAAAACCTCAAACTCCATTTGATCCTTGACCCTTTTGGGTGTCTCTCACAGGAAGCTTATTCTCAGTTTCTACATTACTAACATCTACCCTCATCAACTCAGCTTGGATTATTTAATGGGAACAAGTACCACTTTCCATATCATTCACTCATACCCACTATTTACTTTGCAGTACATTTTTTTACATATGCTATTCAGACCTTAAGATATTTTATGAAATATGCCCTCTGTCATCTGGTATAGCACCTGCTCAAAATAAAAGTACAGCTGACACCACCTTATGACCTTGCCCGTCTCCTTGCCACTGGTTGAGAAGTCCTGCTCTACACCAATGTGGTATTATATGTTCTGCATAAATAATTTCCTCATTTTGTCACTTGTCCCACCCAGTCTGCCCATTCTAGTAAATCCTCAATTAAAATTTAGGATATTTTATATTGATCCAAAACATTTATTTTGTTCTACTGTGTTAAATTCCAGCACCTTACATGAGAGTCTATTCCACTTACCAGTGACCCTTTCAGCGGAGTAAACTTTTCTCACGTTTCCTCTAAACCTACTACTGTCCAGATTCCGTGCATGCTCCCTTCTAATGCTTCTATTCCTTTAAAGGCCCAGCTAGTTTTCAGTCCATTCTTCAGGAGTTTGTTTGCATTCTCAAAATCCCATTATCTTCTCTGAAAAGTGTCATGTTATAGCATACCTCCCAAGCGTCCCGATTCCAGCAGGACAGTCCCGCTTTCGGGGGGCTGTCCCGCCCACCTCACAACTCTCAAGATCAGAGAGATCAGACTCTCGGGACAAAGTTGTGTGTTTTATTTTGGTTTTTTTTAAGAAGCCCTGTCGTGGTACATGCGGCAGGGCTTTCACAGTACAGGTCTAACGGAGCCCTGTAGGACTAAACCTGTCACTGAGAATGGCAGTGATTGAACCTATGCGGTCACTGCCATTCAAGAAAAGAAGTTTGGTCCTAGAGGGCTCCCGTAGGAGACTGTATTACAGTACTTCCGCACCACGTAACCGCAGCTAGCAGAGGGAGAGGGAGAGACACAGAGACAGCGCCGCGGAGGAAGGGAGAAGACATCAAAAGGTATAAAGGGGCAGACATGGAGGCTGGACATATAATGAATGGGGCATATGGATGTCTGGAAAAATAATAAGGGACAGACCAGACATATGCTGAATTAATAAAAGGTGCAGACACTAGACCCGCCCTCTGGGCTGTGCAAGACACACCCACTTTCCACAGACACACCCACTGGGCGGTACAAGACACACACCCTCTACCATGCCGCAAAATTTTGTCCCTCATTCCAATTCACATATGTTGGGAGGTATGTTATAGGGATGTACATACCACCCTGCTTCCCTATTTGACACACCCTGTCTTGATGTGCCACACAGGAGCGTTTAAAGAAGTGAGGGGGCCTGTGTGCAGGATTTGCATATGGGCCTCCCCTTCCCTTATCTGAGACAGGACTGTCCAGATTTGCGGTCCAAAAAGGGGGGGGGTTAACGGTGCTGTAAGCCACGCCCCTTTTCGCCCCATGAATCGGGACAGTCCCACCGCAGGGGAAGGGGGACTAATTTTCCCTCCGGAAGATATTAGAGGGAAGAAATAGATGCTGAGTGGCCCCCTTCCCCTTCCAACCCAGGGTGCAGGATGCATGCCACAGAGCCCACTGTTCTGAGGAGCCCGTGTGCACTGCACACCCTGCACCCATTATAGATACGCCAATGGCACTTCTCATGATTACAAATATCAGTACCAGGTTATATTATTTATTGGGGGGAGGGGGCTTTTCCTATATACACCTATAGGGCCTGATTCACACTTAAGAAGGAGCTTGAAAATAAGAGAGAAAAGTCACTCCTGAGATAAACCATGTTGATTGCAGGGGAGTCATATTTCATACATTGCAAACAGTATTAGAGTTGCGAGGTGATGTTTCCTATCCCAAATCTAAATAACTGTGTGATCGTAAAGCTGGTCAGTATCTGTGTACAGTAAGCAATTCAAAGGTATATATCTGCATACAAAGAATACGAAAATCTGACTCTCCTGCAATCAGCATGGTTTTGCCCAGGAGTAAATCTCTTATTTTCAAGCTCATTCTTAGGTGTGAATAAGGCCCATAGTCACATCAGTCAGCAGCGGAGCACTGTATTATACTATACTATTATTTTGATTTGGCTGTTTAGTATTATCTAATGATGACTTGGTTTAGAGAATATAGACAGGAAATGTAATGCAGTTAGATTGACATGTTACACATGACTATCTATAGGAAGGTTAATGATGTGCCTTTATGAGTATGTTTAACTGTTGCCAGAGACAGGAGCAGAAAACAGTGACAGGATACGTGGAACAACAGTCAGGAGAACTGACATTAGACAGAGGCTGATATGGATATGATTATTATACTGTACTGACCCATTTTAGTAAAACTCCAAGCCGCTCATATACTATCATATATTCTCTGATAATGCCAAGCAAATTTCCTCCTGTAATTTCTTTTAATTATTATTTCTTTTTCAAATTGTATAGGTTTTTTTAATCTCCTGTTTTACACTCTCTCTTCCCATGTTTCTGTTTCTTACACTATTTTTGCACCTTTTATCTTCCATAGTCTACACTCTATGCAACTCTTCAGTCTCAGACCTGCCACATTGTCTGTGAAAAGCCATAGCTCGCACTTATAAGAATAATGGCATGTCGTAGTCAGCTTGAGTCCTAACACATGAGGTACACACTATTGTGACTTCCACTGTCACTCTGTCAAAATAGCTGATAAAATGGGCAGTTATTTTATAACTGGGCTATAATTTGATTGGCAGTGCCCAGGAGTATTGTGGGAAACGTGGCAGCGCTGTCATTTACTAAGCCCTGCAATGCTTCAAAATAAAGAAAAATAAGAAAATAACTTTTACTTCAAGCAACCGATGTCTGGAAAAGTTTTAAAGCCTAGTGCATGAGAAGTAAAGCTTTAACAAGAGTGTTAAATATTGTGAAATGTGCCATTAGAGTAGAGTTTAACACGTATTTGTTATGTCGTATAGTAGAGTGTACCGTGTCCCTGCTCCGCTCCAAACACGTCTGTCCTACTAATTGTGGAAACAAATTATCTTGCTGGAGGCATCTACAAATATATGAACCAAACAAAGTTTAATTTGTGGAATGATTTAAGGAAGTTATATATTTGTGCCCCTCTTTAAATCATTAGGCAAGCTAACAGCGGAAGATTAATGTGTTGTAATTATATTTAATTATACAGTTTCAGATAAAATTTACCATATTCTGAGACTGCTAAATGTAATAAAAATGACCCACTGCAAAACTGTGCTCTCTTTTTTTTTTTTTTTAATCAAAGATGATGTGGATAAATAATATTGAAACAAACACAATGTATTTTGCACATTATTACGTAATCTTTATTTATTGCAAAATATTTCTATGAAGTTAAGGGATGAATTTTGGTGACTAGTATACAAGTTACGTATAAATAAGTTTATTATATAGAACGGGAGCCTTCAGTGTGAAGCGGTTTCTGATACTGGCAATAACCTGGGTTGTAAAACTTTACTATTTCCAAACAACACGGTACCTTTCACACCTTACCTGTGTCGGACCCGGGAAAAAAACCTTTTTCCTGGGTCGTATTGTTGTGAGGTTAGACCCAGGTCTAAAGCCATCTGATTTGTTGTCCTGGGTGACACCACTGAAAATGTCAGAATGGCCTCTATATTTTCTAGGTCGGGATAAGAATGCTCTTGTAATGTTCTCTGAATCCTCATTACATTGTTTTTTTAGGTCATGCCATGTTCAAGCTCACCTACCTCAACAACCATGACTACAAACACCTGTACTTTGAATCTGACGCGGCTACTGTTAACGAAATTGTCTTAAAGGTGAGTATTCTCTTACCCTGCATCCAGTATTTATATACAGATTGTGTCATGTTTAAGCCACATAATTGTATTTCTGTTGTTCTTAAAAAAATATATATATAATAATAATAATTTGTTGTAGTTTTTTTATTATCATAATAATAATTTATTATTATTTAATTTTGTGTGAATGGAATATGGAAAATCAGATAACTGTATCCTACTGATAATTCTTGCAAGCCAAATTCTCATAAATAAATTCATAATTACACACAGACTGTGTGGCCACATGATAGTACAGAACCCCATTACAAAGCAGTACAACCTACAAGAATGTAAACACACAAGCGGCAATTTAATTCCCATATATTTTGAACCAATCTGGAGTGAGGAGAATAGCGCCATCCAAAATACAATATTCTCCCTCTCTCTCTATCCCCCCCTCTCTTTCTATCTCTTCCCCTCACCCATCTTTCTCTCTCTCCCCCTCTCCCTCCATCTCTTTCTCTCTCTCT
>WWET01000333.1:394438-406073 GCA_011038615.1 Limnodynastes dumerilii
CTTAATGATGTGCTGATGATTTGCATAAATCACATCATTAAGCCCCACCCCCTGCATGCATCGCTAGCTTCCCTCCGGGGTCTCCTGGAGGGAAGCTGGTAAAAGTCGGCAACCCTGATTTACATGGTCATTTTTAAAGACTAAAGGATATATTTAATAAACTGTAAAAAAGGAAAAAATGGAAATGTTGCCCATAGCAACCATTTAAGTTATAGCTGACAATCTCTAGTATGTAATAGGAAAGTGAGAGCTAGAATTAAATTGGTTGCTATGGGCAATATCTCCACTTTTCCTTTTCTGCAATTTTGTAAATCTAGCTCCTACTGTCACAATTTTTTCATGCTCCTTTTCAGCCATAACGATACATTTGTAACCAAATAAATGCAGCCAAATAACATGCTCCAAATAATACTTAAACAAATATCATTTGTAATTCAAAGCATGTTTATATACTTCTGTAGAAAGTAAATTATTTTATCGTCAATACAATTATAAATTTCAAGGTCTTTAAAAATAAATAATATTAGCAGGTCATGTAATACAAATGGGACTGAATTTTCCTTAAGAGGAGGGGGGGCATACTTTTGTATTATGCGCTGAATTTGAAAATTGACACTCAGGGGAAAAAACCTTTTTCAATCACGGAATTATCAAGGCCTTATTAGCAAGCTGAAAATGCCACATAATTAGAAATACACCACCAAACACCGTTATTGTCAAGAGTGTGCAATTGCATAATGAAGCAATTATTAATGAGCTACTCCAAGGTTGTCATTAATTTAAACTTTTTAAGGATCACAGGCTATGGCGAAGAAAATGTTAGAGTCGAGACATTGCTGCTGAAATGTGGAAACAGGAGTGAGCTGTGTTTCTGCTTTATAACTAGCTGTATCGTCTCTTGGGGATTTTAAACAAGGCTTTTGTTTTAAGCTACTCTCTCCGGCAGCTAAAAATGCTTGAAGTGACGTGTGCAGAATCAAATCCCTGTTTTGGGAGTCTGAAAATCTCTTATCACTGACCAATGAAGATTATATAGAAAATAGAAAATATTTTGATAAAATATTTGTTTATGATATGTTTCAAAACTTATATTATTATTATTATTATTATTATTATTATTATTATTATATTGTGTAATAGAAAATAAATTAATGAGGCTTTTCATCTATATTTATTATAGGCTGAGGATAAATTGGGTACAAAATAATGTAGATCAAATGGATATACTTGAAACGCAGGACCGAATTTAAGCTTAAGAAGCTCCTGCATGTGTAGTAGGTCATTAATGCAATCTACAGATAATTTAAGTACATAGATTGAGTATGTGTGGTCTTTAAAGACCGCACGTAGATATAAAAGAAGGCCGAGGCGTGCCACGGTGTGGGGAAGGGATCTCCGTTCGTATTTTCCTCTTGAGTGCCATAAGGATCCTTAAAAACAGGGGGCAGATCAGATGAATTATATGCCGATACTGACGCACAGGACCGCTACAGAAGCAGGTATTGGCGGTATCTCACTGCCGATACTTGCTGTTTAGAGCCATACAATAGCGGGCCAATGCTCAGGGAAATTCTTCCCTGCGTAAGGGCCGCTGGTAAAGAAGTTCCGCGGCAACCCCGCCCCCATGTGACGTGACGGATGACATTGCGTAGTGGGCAGGCGCAGAAGATGTGCCCCGGGCCCCAAAATATCCTCATTTTGATCTGTAAATACGGTAAGATATGACTACTGGTCTATATTTTTTGACGCAGCTGAAGCATATTGAAAATGCGCACACCGTATCCAGAGTTCTGACAGTAGCACCTCTGGATAGGTCATACTGAAAATGAAAATGCTTTTAAAAAACATGGAAATAGATAAGTATAGGCAAAAAGGCTGAAGATGTAATGCTGCTATATTTTTTATATACGTATAGTTGCATGTTTGGAAGTATATACACAGTTTAGTATTTGTTTAATATTGTTTGGGGTGTAGAGCTGTGTTCTAACTAAGAATAGGGGGTTTAAACCTAAAAATAGGTTTAAGAGCAGCATTAGATAAGCCCCAATACGTTTAAAGAGAAGCTTATATTACAAATGTAAATAAATAAAGCATATACATAGTACACACTGAGTCGTTATTAAGTACAGTTATAACCAGTGTGGATTTTTGTGTCTCAAGCTCTCAGCTTGTTTGGAGTCAATTATTAGCACTAAATTTAGATACAAATCTTTTCTGAGAGAGACTGGTGACAATCGGCAACTAGTTTTTCTGACTAACAGTGCAAACAAAAGTCTAATTTGTAGAACTTAAATGCAAATATCCCTCTCTGTATGTTTATTTGGGCAGGTGTAAAATTGTGCATTATAATATACATTTTCCTCATTATTTTACATGCATATTTTGGAAATATTGAAAGTATCGCAGTGATTTTTCTTTTAAATAAATCAGGGAAAATGAATGAGTTTCATATTTAAAATAATAATTAGTTTACAAGGTAATTATAAAATGATCTTTACTAAAGGTGAACAATAATTTTTAGGGGTGTGGGTTCCTGTTGCAATCCTATTTCTATAGGGGCGTTCACCCCCGGCCAGTTCCGAACTGGTTGGGCAAACTATTGGTTATGCCTCGAAGATGTATAGCAATCGATCCTTGGGGCACCGAACACGGTGCTCCGAAAGGTAAGCCAATATTCTATCCCCAACCCACTCTCTAATCCTTATCCTAACCCTCTTCTTCTATTACCCTAACCCTCCGTTTCCCCACAGCCTGACCCTAACCCTCCCTTCCCTGCAGCCTGACCTTAACCCCCCTTCCATGGCCCTAACTCTAATCTTCCTTTCTCCAGTGCTTAATCCTAACCCTGACCCTAAGTCTAAAAGTCCCTGGAGAGGGTTACTCACCTCTCCAGTGGTCCGGAGGTGGTGCTTCCAAAAATGAATGAGTGAGTATGTCGATCGCACAGAATTTTAAGATAGGATATAATGAATTATTGTGCACATGCCTGTAGCATACACATGTAGTATATGTACAAATATGTTTAGAGCACTGTGGTACCACTTCAGAGTTGATATAGAGTATTTTCTGATATAGTCACAGTACACATGCCTAAAAAACAACCGCACATCAGGGTGTAAGATACATGAGTAAACACAGATTTAGGCATCCTACACCTTGTGACGGAACAGGCAATCATGGGTACTACCCAGTGTTCTGGTGCTGGATGTAAATATAAATATAACAAACCTAAACTGTGACTGAAATGCAGGCTCTCATCATGCAGACATATTAGTATCGACAGATGTTAGCTCCACCCAAGGGCAGCACTGCTGAGAGCTGTGATACCTGTTTGTAACCCTAAATTACAACTGAATTATTCATAGATCTGAATCCCTAACCACTTTAGGACTGCAGCTCTGGATCCAGTAAGGCAAGTACAGCAGGCTGCATATTTACAAAGTGCAGACAAGCACAATGCAGTAATGTTATCACTTTTACAGGTCTCCAAATGCACTCCAGGGTACGTATAGCGGAAATGCTTTGTGGGAGCTCTTAATACCCCTTTCACATCGCCCCACCCGGGTTAATGCTGGTGCAAGCCGCAACAACCTGGGTTGAGGCTCAATGTGAAAGGGTCCATGTACCTCGACCCGAGTCTAATGACTAGGGAATTGGGCACAAGTCAAAAGAAGGGTTATTCCTGGGTCCAACCCAGGGTAGTCTGCAGTGTGAAAGGCAATTGATGGGTGCAATTTGTTTACTATTTCCCTGGCAACAAATTACACAGTGTGATGACTCACACTTCTGCCAGGGCAGACCCGGGTCACGGAATTTCTCGGGACCCTTGCACTGTGAAACACGGTCTGTGAATGATCTGTTGACATGGCAATATCCCGGGTTTACAGATGCAGCTGGTCGTGATATGAATGTGGTATTAGTGACAACGCAAATGCACTAAAATAAGTGTCTTGAATAAAATTTGCTTAAAAGTAAACCAACACATGTTTATAAACCAATGCCATACATAATCAGCATTCCCAAAATTTTGCAATGGTATGAAATTGGTTGTGTAGTGTCAGCAGCTCCCTGTATTTAGACATGCCCTGTGGCTGGTGCAACTATTTAGCCATAAACTGTGCATACTTACCTCTGTGCTCGTGTCCTGATTGGGCACAATTGTGTGACCATACCATTACTGTGTATTGATTATGCGACCCCCAGAAAGCAATTGATTGCAGCAGTGACTTACGTTTGGGTCCGGATAGTCGTAATTTGATGCACATTTATTCTGGACATGCATAGTGTGAAGGAACGCAGAGATATGACTCACCATTGGGCGTCTGGATCAGACCCCTTATGTTTAGAACTGTTGGTAGGTGACTGTTTATTTAGTGGCTTAGTGAAACCTATGTATGTGCCTGTTCTTTAGCTGTGTATGTGTGTGTTGTACAATAGCAGCAAGTCATAATTGTCTAGAGGATGCAACAGCATAATGAAGCAATTATAAATGAGGAGCTGCCTGCCTGCCATTAATTTTACTTTTAACGAACATAGAGTAAGGCATAGCCTAGTGTTAACACAAGAGCCGAAGAGCTAAAATTATACCTAATCAGACATGTCCGCGATTTTTTTTCATACTGCTTGAATAAATTTGCATCACATTTTTTTTTGTTTAATTTAAATGAAAAATTATGACGAGAGCCTAATACTGCCGACTAAGCTATATTTTGTGGAGCGGTAATTTTTCTCCTATTTGCCAATCTTTCATATTATCACAAACTGCTGTGTCTTGTTTAGATAGCTCTCCCCCTATGTGTTCACCCAAATTGCAAAAAGAAAATTATTATTATTATTCTTACAGTAATCCCATGGATTTTAGGGGTGGAATTTTGTGCTTTGTAAACAGCAGTTTTAAAATCTCCATAATATTGAAGGAATGGAAATATGGCTTTCCTTAGATGACCGGTCAGTCAGTGATGTTCAATTAGTTTGTGCAATACAATTTCTTGTGTTCTCAACCATATTGCAATCAGGACATGACAGAGCTGACTGTTCCCAAAGGAATATCTTACATTTTTCCTTATTTGTATTTACTGTAAAGAAAAATGGATGTGTGAATATGGCTTCTAGCAGATATAAGTAAGATTTTTCTGATGTTGGTGTACTACATGACATCAACATGTTGGGAATAGTTTATAACAACTTTTACATTAAAATGAATATTTTTCCTCCCCTTCCTCACATGTTTTATTAATACCTCTACCATATGAAATTGCTCCTGGTAAATATACAAGTGTTGTTGTATGCTACTACAGTCTTAAAAACCTGTCACATAGAACCACTTTTTAAGAGGACTTTTGGCCCTTCAGGCACCATTGGGTCGTAGGCAAAAGATCATAACTGGCAACTGGAATCCCTGGGAGACTCCTAACTTTCTTGTAAGTGCATGCTACATGTCGTAGGATTTGATGATACAATCATGGGGCCTAATCAAGAATTAAGGGCGTTTTACGTACGCATGCCTACCTAAGTTACACACTAGTCCCCGCTGCGAAGGCTCACATTGCGAATTAGGGAGAGCCGAAAACTGTTTTTCGGCTGTCCCTATTTCGAATGTGAGCCCTCTCAGATATTTTTTTTTTTATGAATGGGTGAGCATGCGATTCGCATATTAACCCTTTCACTTTCGGAAGCGCCGCTGCTGGAGACTTAGGGTTAGGCAGCGTGGGGGGAGATTTAGGATTAGACTGTGGGGAGGGACTTAGGGTTATGCTGTGGGGGGGGGACTTAGGGTTAGGATGCAGGGGGGAGACTTAGGGTTAGGTTTAGGGAGTGGGGTTGCTTACCTTTCGGAGCACCGCACCTTTCAGAGCACTGTGTTCGGTGTTCTGGGGATCGATTGCTATGCCTTAGTGAACAGCCCTTTCGAAATAGGGTTGTTTGCTATGGGGACCCACACTCCCCTCTGCTCTCACTTACGTAACTTAGCCGACTTACGTGTTCATATCCCTACCTTAACTTTCCCTTGCGTGCCTCTGGTTGTATGTAATGCGTTGTTGTTCATAAGTGCCTAACTCAGCCCATACTGTACCATTTAAATGCCTCCCCCCACCCTCAATGCGTATAATCACCTTGCATAGCCAGATTTATGCATGCCGCATTCACTGTCGTTATATTCCAGGATCTGGCCCATGGCCCCAAACCTGTCCCCAATGGACCTCCCAGAGGGGGAATGTTTAATGTTGCCAATATGGTGGAATTATTGCTCACAGAAACCAATAAACCAATGCGACCTTACCTATGCTTTCCTAGAATGTCCTAGATAAATTCTGGCTACAGTCTGACAGGGCAACATGGAAACCGTGATCACTTTCTTTTTTAGGAGCTTTAGTTTTGAAAACTGGTTGTTTCTGTGTAAATTACTGCTTGTTATGATGTGTTACAATCATTATACTAAGCTTTATATGTGAATATGTACAGGGAATACTCCCTCATTAAAGCTACAGTAGACACTAATATTAGCTTTCCATTTGTATTTACTAGCCAAATTCTGCATTATTGAAGTCGTGTTTCATGGAAAAATCATTCAGCCTGAGGCAACTGGCATTTTTCTATCTGCACAGCACAAAATAAATACAGTGCATAGAATGTCTCACTCCATGACAAGGAGGGTGGGTAATATTCAATAAACAGGAGCAGATTTTGCATTAACTTCCGGTAAGGACAGTACGTATTGTGGATGACTACTATGGATATTTGCACCACTTGTGTATTTTACAAATTTAGGGCCAGATTCACTCAGGGTTGCAGACTCTCCCGGAATATCTGGGAGACCCCTGAAATTTGGGCAGGTCTCCCAGAATCCCAGGAGAGCCAACAAATCGCCCCTCTGCCTCTCATAATAGGTTATGGGCGGGCTATAATGATGGAAGCCCTGTCCACCCATGGAACACTATGAATTATGATAGTGGTGAAAAGAGGAAGGGCTTAATATAGTGATTTGAATAAATTGTGTCATTACGGCCCACCCCGTATCTGCCTCTCTCTCTTCAGCCAGGATCTCCCAGAGGAAAGATTTGAAAAGTCTGGATTTGCTAAGCTGCGGATGAGATGTTGCCCTTAGCAACCAAACAGATCCTAGCTCTCACTTTCCTATTACATAGTAAAAAATGTCAGCTAGAATCTGATTGGTTGCTATGGGCAACATCTCCACTTTTCCTTTCCCGCAGCTTAGTAAATATGGCCCTTAGGGTCATAGTGGACTGATCCAGACTTACGCCGATGCGCTGTGCGTACTAAGGCACAGCGTATCCGGCATGCACTCCCCCCGACATTCCCTCTGTTCCGGTGTAATTACACACTGTTACGCCGGCTGAAGGCTACCTTAATTTCAGCTGGCGTAATAGAGTGTAAATACGCCGGGTACCGGAGCGTAAATGGCTGAACCCGCCCTCCCTGCCTCATTACCCTGCATCCCCCTGCCTAATGTCCCTAACTCCAGCGTACTTACAGACGCAGTAAATTAGGAACACCCCTTCATACGTAACTGTAGTTACAGACGCCTGATTCGCAATAAAGAAATTCCTTATCTACGCCGGGCAACATCTGCCCGGCGCATGCGCAGATCGGCTAAACAGCCGATCTTACGCATCCGCCTGCCGTAACTACAGCGGTGGACGGAGGTCTGGATCAGGCCCTAGTGGTAATTTATACCCATAGAGGAATTCACATCAGGAGCAGTCACTGGCGTCCAACAGATTTCTGATATCCTAAAAAAACCAGATGAGAAGCTATTTCTTGCACAACACTATGGAGATACTCAACACAGCTTCCTGCTACATAACAGTGGACCGGATCCTGAATTAAGAAGGAAAGGACTGACCCAATACTGCATTCTGTGCAGTTATGGCCTCTAACGGTGGGGTGTATGCATTGTGTACAGTAAGGGCTTGGCCCCTTACATAAGATTCTGCATTATGCGTCCGCAGAGCCGTAACTAGAAATTTTAGCGCCAGGGGCAAAAAGGAATAATGGTGCACCCTGACCCTGAATTCCAAGCCAATTGAACTATAAATATTAACTTACTGATGCCTCCTTAAGATTTGCGCCCTGTGCGGTCGCCTCTATCGCACACCCTAGTTACGGCCCTGTGCACAGACTCTATAATTGCATGCACGTCAGTCCATTCCATACAAATGGACTTACAAACAGGTGATCGTACTTGAATCTATATCCAGTTCAGCAACTCCCAATGGGCAAGAGGCATAGGGTTAAATCAGAGGATGTGGGGTACATTGTTATAGGGAAGGTAAAACTTACCCTACCATGCTCCAACCAAGAGGATAGAACTTCTGCCATATACTAGCCGCCAGATTGGTTCTCTTGTTATACAGGATCTAACTTACTGACAGTCCTCTCATGCATGATTGTAAGTTTGATTCATATAATAGCCAACATAATAAGCTCTGCATTGTACAATAGGTGTGGATTTTTAGTTTATCTACTATACAGCAGGCTGGGTTGGGCTTGCCCTTGAAGCCTTGTATATTATATTGTAATAATCTGAATAGGGCAGAGGAGGATAAGTATTCTACTCATCAGGCTTATTAGCACAGTGCTATTGTGCGTACACATCGTATACAGTGAATGTATAGAAATGCTCTAATTTACCCCTAATTTTCCTTTTCCAATGCATATCCTACTACCCAATCGGAAGAGATTTCACCCTTAAGAGCGATACCATTTCCAACAGCTTACAAATTGGCGTGACTTGATATTACGATGTACTGTATAGACTTGCTGCTGCTTTGTGTACCAATCCAGCCTTCCGAACTGCCGCCATTTTATATTCACAGACTAATGTCATGTTTTCTCAACAGTCAAAAACCTACCAGTATGATTTAGGGTGTAGGAAGCACCATGCGTTAGCAATACAAATATGAGCTAACAGATGGCCATTACTGGGAAACAAACATTTGAACTCCTATAAACATTGGCAAAGCTCTAGTATACCACATGTATATAAACTTAAAAAAATCCTGATGTGGGATGCCTTGTTTCCAGTCAGTGCATGTGGTATCACAGACACAGGTCCAAGAAAAGAGGTTTACAATAGTATAGAGTATATGTGATGGGTGTGGTGTTTGCTTGTTTTCTTCAAGTTTTTGTGGGTTTCCTCTGGGTGCTTTAATTTCCTCCCACATTCCAGAATCATGCTGATAGCTTAATTGACTGCTGACAAAATCACACTGATGTGTATCCGTGTCATAGGGATTGTAGATTTTAAACTTCACTGGTTCTTGAACTGGTATGAACATATGAAGAAATAGTATTTGCAAATGTGTTATCATTATTGCTGTCATCACCAATACGAGGGCATGAATATAAACTGGAGGGTGGTAGTTTCATCGGAAAGGTGCATATGACTTCACTGAAAGGGTGATAGATAAGTGGAATAGCCTCCCATCTGAGGTGGTTGCGGTAACACAGTTTAAGCATGCTTGGGATAAATATAAGGATATCCTAACTAAATTGAGCATAAAATAGGGTCTAGGGTCAGTATAGCTTTAACTAAACAACTGAGCAGGCTAGATGGGCCGTATGGCTCTTATCTGCCGTTACTTTTTATGTTTCACCATTATTATTATTATGGACCAGACCCATTACATCTCAGCCTATATTACATTCTGTACCTGCAAATGCATACGTGCCATTCGATTGGAACACATTGCAAACTACATCGTCCTCTGCTCTATCTTGACTTAAGGTAGGGGTCCAGAAACGTAAGTCTGTGCGTGACTTCCCTTCACCTGGATGGAAGGCTACATCCAGCGGAGATCCGGTGTCAGGTACCCTCTACCACTGCACTCAGGCTGCAACTTCATCCAGTCCAATGAGTATTATTATTATTCTATCTTGAGGTAGGGGTCCAGAAACGTAAGTCTGTGCGTGTCTTCCCTTCACCTGGATGGAAGGCTACATCCAGCAGAGATCCGGTGTGGTGTCCCCTCTACCACTGCACTCAGGCTGCAACTTCATCCAGTCCAATGAGTATTATTATTATTATTATTATTATTATATTATTATTATTATAATATTAAACATATGAAATAAGTGACCAGTAGATATGTTAGTAGATCAGTAATAAAATATATAAAACCTGAATTGTTGGATAAAGCTTTAAAAAAAAAAAGATGGAGACAAAGCAGTTAATATTATCTGACCAATTTTTTTTTTTTACAACATGGCACAGTCCAATGAGATTATTATTATTATTATTATTATTATATTATTATTATTATAATATTAAACATATGAAATAAGTGACCAGTAGATATGTTAGTAGATCAGTAATAAAATATATAAAACCTGAATTGTTGGATAAAGCTTTAAAAAAAAAAGATGGAGACAAAGCAGTTAATATTATCTGACCAATTTTTTTTTTTTACAACATGGCACAGTCCAATGAGATTATTATTATTATTATTATTATTATTATTAATAATCATAATAATCTTCTTAATCTTCATCATAATGATAATAATATTAAATACATGAAATAAGGGACCAGTAGATATGTTAGTAGATCAGTAATAAAAGACATAAACCCTGAATAGATTGATAAATCTATAAAAAAAGAAAAGAAAAAAAGAAAAGATGGAGACAAAGGAGTTAATAATATCTGGCCATTTTTTCACAACATGGCACGTTTACAGAACAAACATCTGGTCATTTTTAATAACACATCAGATGCATTTGAAACGCTTTATAATAGGTGACCATCTGCTGTGGCCATGTATTTGAGCAGAAGTATAAGCACCTAATCACAGCTGTGGGTGGAGCAATCACAGAATCAAAGAAAGGGACAGAAAAAACGGTCAGTGAGTTTAGCAAGAAAAGTTTACTAACCTCTGGACAAGGAAATTATTTCTGTGATAATAATATGTCTGTGAACCATGCAAGCCATATCACATGCTCAGCTCCTGGAATTAGCTTAAGGATTGGATTTGTGGTGGCTCCATATAGGCTGTCCCCAGACGCTGGTGAGGCTCTCAAAAGAGCAGTCTGATTGCCTCTTCTGCACATATGCTGCCATATTATAGCTTTTTTTTTGGAAGCGGAGCGCATCATCATCGCTGACATTGCCAGGTCCTTCCCAAATAGCTATGGTGGCTGATGATGCAGGTTAAAATCAGGAATGGACCTAAGTACAGCCGGGCCACATAGCAACCCCACCCCCATCCAATGTGTAGACAGCCTCCAAAGTTGTCCAAGTACTTCAGATTATCTGTGGGTGCAAGGCGGGTGGCAGCCTTAAGCCCCCTCTCTCCCCTACTCATGGTAGTCCTGCCACTGGTTATTAGTGTTCTTTATATACATAATACTTATAAAATATATGATGAAAAAGGTTGAATTGTCTACAAGTAGTTAAATAGAAAGCAATGCAAAGCATATTGGAACCATAGAGGTTTATCTGGGTGGGAAATCATTGCATTATTTGTAGAAATTAAGAGAGCTATGGCCAAATTTACTTGGCTGTGGGTTTGGAAATCTGGAGATATTGCTCATAGCAACCAATCCGATTCTAGCTGACATTCTCTGGTATGTAATAGGAAAGTGAGAGCTAGAATCTAATTGGTTGCTATAGGCAACA
>WWET01000333.1:407304-437485 GCA_011038615.1 Limnodynastes dumerilii
TTCTGATATTTTTTTTATAGGTGATTTATAAGTTACTTCTTTCACACAGTAAAATAGTAGTTTCATATTGAAGGAACAGATCTAATGGTAATAGCAGTATACAATGCATTAGTAGAGCACATTACACAATGTACAGAGCCTGTATCAGTGCATAAGCACTGTTGTATTTGTAGTGACCCATTCACCATTCCCACCTGCTTTCTTAATGCAGCACAGGCCAGGACCATCTTTTTCCATGTCAGCCCAGATCACATTGTCGCTAAGCCACGCCCCTTTCGCGGCACCCGCGAAGCCACGCCCCTTTTCGAATTTTTTAACATTTTTTTTTTGCTCATTTTCAATTTTTTTTTTCATTTTTCAATCTGGGGGGGTTTCTGGGCAACCAGAAACCCCCCCTGGGTGCGCCACTGCCTTAATATCAAGCTCCTTCTTAAATCTGGGTCTAGCCCCTAGACAACAAAAAGTGTGTAAGGCCATCCTTAGGATAGCCCAGGAGAAACCCACATAAATAAGAGGTTTTGGTGTCCAGAGAGGTACTAGAGAGAACTGTAGGAGAGACATACTTTTTTTATGGTCTGGATAGGGCTGAAAAGTTCATTTAAGCTATTTTTTTCCTATTTCTTTAAAGCTTGAATCTCTTACTGAAAAATAAACAGATTTATGTTTGTTTAAATTAATTAAATGTGGCTATTTGGATACTAGTTCGGTCCAGAGATGGATTACCTGGAGTTATATTCCCTGGGATTATATTACTACATTCATATATTTATGTGATAACACAACATCAGCAGATTTACAAGTAAGGAACGTGAAAGCGTGACAAAGCATAGACAAATTTGTGTGAAGTATTAAGCCTGTCAAGCATTTCTTTACACATGTAGTAGTTAAGAACGTGTGACATGAATTTAATAGAAATACTCATAATGATTAAAAAATGAATCCTAAACAGATTTGTGAATATGATACTGGATTCAAATTTCTAATATTTGGGATATATTCCTGAAATTTAAACTAAACTGATATAAATACAAGATGACTTGAACATAATAAAGCTTAAACTTCTATGTATAATATTTTAACATTTCTTGTTTCTAAAATTTACTTTAAATTTATATTTATATTTATGTTGACAACATAAACTGGATTTTGAATTTGAGTGGATGACGTAGCATTTATGGCTCTTCCAGGAAGCATTGATCTGGTGTTTAGTTGAGTTGAGTATATTCCAAATAAGTTTTTGGGTTGTGTTTGGGATAGGTCTGTACAATTGGTCTATGGGTTAGTTTGAAGATTGGTTAGTAAGCATGTGATCAATTCCTGACATCTGGTTCTACAATTTGGGTGATGGAGCCTCAAGGGAAAAAAAAAGATGATGTTTATTTACTAATAAAAAAAAAGTCTACATAAGTCACTATAACTTTGTTTAACTTTGTATTTATTAAAGCAAGTTTTCCAATATACAGTACAGAAAGACAATCAACAATAAACTGGTGATGAACATCAGTAAACACGGTGGCTCAGTTAGTAGCCTCACAGCGCTGAGGTCATGAGTTCGATTCCTGGACTAGGTCTTATCTGTGTTGAGTTTGTATGTTCACCCCATGTCTGTGTAGCTTCCCTCCCACACTCCAAAAACATACTGTTAACACATATAGGTTAAATAAAATTAAACTGTATGTGTTAGGGACCTTAGTATGTAGCTCCAATAGGGGCAGGGACTGATATGAATGCTTAATATTCTTGGTAGAGCAATGCGTACAATTTGCAATAAATAATCAATTGTTAATAATAATAAACATTTTCAACAAAAAGACGTGATATATGGTAGAAGAGCGTAGTTGAAAGGCTCTTTAAGGAGTGAAAGAACTAGGATGGGTTGGGATGGGTAGGCTTACCTTTGGGGAAGGAGAGTAAAATTAAAAGGGGGATGGACCAGATTAGTTTGAGCTATTGTCTATCATGGTAGAAAAAACGGGGGAGGAGCAATATCCGATCAATATAACTTTGAAAGGTTATTCTTGATTCCACCACAGAATATGAGTCCTATAATTCTTAGGGAGTCTTTGATAATAAGATTTAAATATGTTCCCCATATTTTTTATATTTTCACAACTGCATTGCTCACATAACGAAAACCCTTCAAACTCAACTGTGGAAATGGACAGACAATGACCATCTCTACATGAGATCTATCTATTTGTTCCCATTTCTGTGCACTGATAGAGAGTTGATGTAAACCCTGATGTGAAGCACTTAATCCTATGCCTTCACAGTCTTCAGAGGAATTGTTGAGTTTACAGGTGGAACCAAGGGAGAAATCAGCATTTTAAATGCTTTCCCCAGGCAGGGTGTTACTGGAGAGGGAGGGGGAGAGATGCCACTCTTCTTATAAACTGCACAGCACCTCAGTGTAATCTGTCAGGGCAGCCCGACACCAGACCTGCCTTCTATCTGCAGCTCATGTCCGTGCTGTCACCTGACATAATCCCTCTCTCTGGCACATTGCTGATTTGTGCATAAGTGATGAGCACAGTCCACCTGAGTTAGGACTTAGGAGCCCCTGATCTGGGACTGTCAGGGCCAGAGTATTTTACTGCCTCCTGCCATTAGTTGTAATTGACAGAGCCTGAGATGTGGTGAATTGTACAGCGTGTGGAATTAACAGCAGGGGGACTGAAGTGCTGTGTGGCAGTCATTTAATCTGCAATTTATCAGGTTATTCTGCTTTCTGAACCTGCACAGGGATTCTGCTTAGAAACAGGGGGACAGAGAACAGGCAGCCTTTTTTTCTGTCTTTTTAATTTCACCAGACAGCGGAAAACCGAACGGACTTCAATTTCTGAGAACCTGGAACAAATCCAACTTTCTTGAACAATATAAGATGTCATTGTATTATATGTATGTATAATTTTCTCTTTGCAGCTCTGATATTGAGTCCATAGTTGTAAACCTTTTAAAGCCAACCAACATGTGTAGCGCACACAGACATGTACAGAGTTCCTTTGCAGCCAGAGGTGGATTGAGAATTAGTCAAATGTAGTCGGAGTTAAAGCTATTTTCCCTAGCAATGTAAATGAAAAAAATCACATTGCTTTGCCTACTTAGAGTATCCTGGTGAGATACAGTACAGAGAACTTCCTAGTGACCGCAGTACAATACAGAATTCATACAATAAAGAGAGCTCTTCATAAAAAATAAATAGGCGTCAGCACAAGACAAAACCAAATAAACACAAAGCTAGATGAGAAGAATCAAATAAACCAAGTATAGATATGCACAGAAACAAACAGTAAAGCAGGTGAGGCAGCAAAATAACTACAATGACCAGCAACATGATCAGTGAGAGGTTGTCCTTTATAGTTGCTGATCAGGTGCTGATAATTAACCAGCATAAGAATGTTTAAACAGCACCCTCTAGGGGCAGATCAGGAAACTATCCAAATATCCTTAAGGCAAATAAGTCCATGTAGCATCCTAACACTCATATGTATGGACTTTCAATAGCCAGGATCTACGTTAAGTATTCTTTCTTAGAGAATGGCAAACATTTGGAGGTCAGGCTCGGTTATAACTGTGCATGGGTGACCTGGCAGTTATGTCTGAGTTCATATCATTTAGCCTTGTTAGAGCAATATAGTGAGTGATTGTCAGATGGGTTGACAGTGCTGATGAAAGCAAGACTACTATTACTTTACTACAGTCACCTGTCACATCTTCCCAGGAGCAACTGCAGCTTCATGTCCTGACGGCACAGCAGAGAATGTAAAGAAGTATTTCTTATCATTTTTAATGTATTTTAGTAGCTGGGGGTAAAAGGGCTGACTGCTGGGGCACTGTTTTGTTTTTTGTTGTACTGTCAAGTACAAAAATAGACTAATTGCTTTCTGGGGAACCATATTGGATTCTACGTTCTACACTGATAAAAGGGTGGTAGCTGGGGCAGTAATAAACCCACTCAGGCCCCATAGCAATGGGGCAGTCCATGAGGCTTTGGATGGGAGAACTCACTTAGCCCCTTCCCCCATCAGGCTCCAACACAGACTGGCAGCTTGTTTATAAACAACATGCCAGCAACTTACAGCTTAGTACTGTCCTCTACAATCCAAAACCTCCCTCCTTCCCCTCAATGGCAGAGGACATCCCTAAGCTGTGAGCTGCTGGTACTTTATTTAAAACAGCACGAACCGCTCATAGTCTTACATGCTTAGAGCTATCCTCCATGGTTGTAGGGTCAGCGGCTGCTACGGGGCTCCTTGTACTTATGGTAGCTACACCACTGGTGCTAGCCCTACTGTGTCCACCAAGCCAGTCACTCCAATTACGCTTTGGTGGCCTGATTATAACTCCAAGCTGTTGGCTAGGTCACAATTACATACCAGTAACTACTACAATGAATCCAGTATGGTTAAGGTCCCTGGAAGCTGCTTATTCAAATTAAAACACAATAGCAATCATTTTGTGAGCGTTTCATATTAATATCAGAATGTTTAATAAAGGAAGTAATCATCTCACACCTTATCCATTTCACACGTCTAATAAAAAGCAGTTTCCACTTTCACATCCTCATTAATTTACTTATTTTGCACATTGCTGAAAAATATACACGAAATGAAATCCAGATGCTAAAATTCCATGTTCACTAGGTCATAATTGAAGTTCAATGTGTCTTTATTTTTTTTTAAGAGTTTAATATATGAAGCTGGTATCAAGTTCCCATGTCCATTAAACATTTGCCATAAATACCTCTTAATCCTCCAAGTCATTGCTCTGAGGTAATAACTCTGGTATTGCAATGGACTAGCTTAATAGTGCACTATTGCCTACTCTATAAATACAGCCAGGGTATACTAAGTCATTTTAATGTATTGCACACAGCTCCCTATACATTGACTCCTCCACCTTTTGACCTATTCCTCTATTCTCTGAGAGAAAATTCAGTTTCCTATAGCAGGAGGTCAATGTTAAGTGTAAATGTAACATATTTATTACAAAGCATTTCCTGCTATAGCTCATTTACCCTAAGCACTGGTCATCTCACACTAATCAGTGCTAGTTGCTATATAGTGCTACCTGTCAACAGCCAGGAAAGAATGATGATCTTGCAGCCTCTGACTTTTTTCTCTTAAATCTACTATTTTTTTTCTGTAAAGTTTCCAAATAGACTTGGAAGCATAACGAAAACTGCATGGGAGTTACAAGAAAGCATGGAGTATTGCTTGCTAGAAATGCTATGCATATTAAACCTATAGAGTAAAGACAAACAGCAGTGAAGGGTTCCAGTTACCCAGAAATCTCTCTGAGCCAGGAGTCAGATGATTAAAAACTTTGTCCATTTACGCTTCCCAAACCCTACCTTAACTTTACACAGCGTAAGTACTGACGTACATATAGGCCTCACGTACCTAACTGCCTAAACACGCCCATACTGTACGATTTAAATGCCTCACCGTGCCTCCGAAGCATAATTACGGGTGTCGTATGGTTGGCACGCCCCTTCGTGCATACTTACACTGCTGATACGTGACTGGAATGTACGCTCTAAGTTACGTGGCGTAACATCTGACGCGCGCATATGCAGCAAATACTAATGTGCGATTTTACGTCAGCGGCTAGCGTAAAATCGCTCGTGTACGTAGGTCTGGATCTGGCCCATTATGCTTGAAGTGGCTGCCTACTACAGAGCTGTAGCTAGAAATATTAGTGCAAGGGGCAAAAAGGCAAAATGGTGCCCCTGACCCTGAATTACTAACTAATTTACCCTTAAATTTTAACTTACTGGAGCCCCCCTTAAGCTTTGCGTCCTTGTCAGCCGCCCCTATATCACGGTCCTAGTTATAGCTGTAGGCTATTATCTTGAGTTCAGCTACCTGAAAGGTTGCTGGTCCACATAGAGAGCCACACTGTGCATGTGCGGACTTGGTAGCAGCTTGATCAGGCTTGGGAGGCTGCACACAAGATACACAATGTATCTACATGTTTTGTGCCATGGCTGTTAAGACTGACCTTGGCGGGGCGTAGCATACACTTGTAAAGAGACAGAGATGTAGTTAGTCGAGGGATGCAGTTTTGGGTCCAAGGGACTGAATTTTGAACATGATATAGTCACCAGCTGAATAAATAGAAATTTGCTATTTCCCTGTTCCAAATAGCAATATGTACCCGGTGGTAGCAAAAGGGTTAGGCTGCGGCAGTTGCAGGGGGGAAAGGTTAGGGTTACGACTTAAAGGGAATGTTAGAGTTAGGCTGTGGGGGGGATGGAGGGTTAGACTGCGGGGCATGGACAGTTGGGGTTAGGCTATAGGGTATGGAACGTTAGGGTTATGGCTAAAGAAGGAGAAGGTTAAGGTTAGGCTGCTAGAAAGGGAAGTTTAGGAAAAGTGTTAAGGTTAGGGTTAAGTAAATTTTCTTACCTTTCTTGCTGAGTCTCCTCGACTCCAGCAATTGTCTGCATTTAGCTGTAGTTCAGATGCTCTTTTGAAGGGCTTGGTTTATACAACTTTATAACATTATTATCACATGAAATATAATATATTTGGTGCAATTGTGTATATACCCTGAACTGTGTCATGGAACACCAATCTACCTATGTCTGAGCACTTCTATCTGTCATAAAGTAGCTGTATGAAAGTGACTCTGCACTAATTTATACATCCCAATTGTGCCTTTGTCCATATTAAAGAATGATCCCCAATGTGTAATGTGGGAATGAGGGGAAACATAGGTGATGGGCCTAGATATATTAGCATATTATTAGTAGAAAAAGAGAAAGTAATTAAATATTCTGTAACATTATGTACATGGAGGCGAATATTATTTAACGCTTCTTCTATACAAAGAAAATAATACTGCAATTGCAAAGTTTAAACACAGAATATTCGCATAATTAGATCTATAAAACACATGTGAAATTAACCTTTTCTCCTATTGGAGACAATTACAGATTACATTTATCTGGAATAATCCTGTGAATGCAGGTCTGGTCCTGAAGGAGTTACCATTTTAATGACTGCCTGTATATAAAATGCAAATTGTCAACATTGTTCCGACTTCCCTGCCCCAGTTTGGCAGAGAGAATTCCCAGGGTGGAGAAATGAAAGGTGATTAGTTATACGCAGAGTGCTGAAGGAGTTTACAAGGCAGGCGGGAGACGATGACTGTCCTGTCCTGTATGTCTGCGAGAAGGAAAGAAAAGAAACAATTATTTCTCTTGTTAGAGACCCTTAATGTAAAAAAAGCTAAATAATTTCATAACATGAATGTGTCTGTATTTTTAAAGGTTCATAGTAATATAATCTAAAAAATTAATATAATCTTCAAAATGTCGCTTAATTCTTGAAGTCTGCACTTAGATTTCTTAACTCTAGTTACCAGATGCTATTCCAGATAATTAATACACGAAGGGGGGAGGGGGTGTATTCAATTGTGACGTGGTCATATGTAAGCCTTAACTTTTAACAACCTTAATAGGAGGACATTGAAGCACTTCACAACGACCCCCATCCTTGTGGAAATAGGAAAACCCCAATAGATTCTTATTTTCTGTAACAATTATCTATGTTCTAACTATATTCTATATAGAATATAGATACTTTATTATTATTATTATTATTATTATTATTATTATTGTTTATTTATAGGGCACCACAAGGTGTCTGCAGTACGGTACAAAATAAAAAAAATACAGTACAGACATACAGGGTAGGGATGGACAGCATAGTATATAATAAAACACAATATAAATTTAAAAATGTCACAAAAATACAATAAACAAGTGAAGCAAGCACAGAACGCAAGGCAAAATGCGAGGTGTCAAGCTTGATAGATCAGGGAGGAGGGGACAGAGCGCAGTGAGAGGTTGAGAGGGAGCCACCAGGTGGGGACGGGGTAAAAGGGTAGCAGAGGGGGATAAGAGGGTACAAAGTGAGGGTGGAGTGGTGGAGGAGGGAACAACACTAGGATGGAAGGCCCTGCTCACGTGAGCTAACACACTAAGTGGGAGAAATGAACTTATAGAAGACATAAGGAGGGGAAAGGAGGTGGACTGCTGGTGTGAGCGCAGGAGAGGGGATAGATGTAGGATGCAGTGAGGATGGTAAGTGGAGGAGGGGTAGGCTAGCCTGTAGGTGCGTTTTGATGTTGCCTGTTACTAATTTATAGATTATTCTTAGTTCTTCAATAGAACTAGAATTTCAATAGAATTTCTGTATTATTTGAGGGATAATTATAAAGTCCCCTCTTTACAAGGTCACAACAGTTTTGAGGTTGCTTCATATGGATTAACTTCAAATATAAAGATAAGGATTGCAGGAGATCCAAGGTAGGTTGAACTTGATGGACTGTTGTCTTTTTTCAACCTCATCAACTATGTAACTAGAGCCCTTGATGGTGGGGATAGGCTGGGCTGCTGATGCTAGCAGATTGCAACCCCTGGACACCACTTCCATCTAGTCTAAAGGAGTAGTAGCAAGGCAAGAGCTAGGAAGCCTGAGAACAGGCAGAGCATAAGAAGACCCACAGTGGAAGATGGAAAAGTCACACTGGGTTCAGAGGCAAGATGGAAAAAGCCAGAGGGACAGACAAATGATTAAACAAAACAAAACAAAACAAGGGCTCTCACTCAAGCAGCAAACAAGTACACTGAAGGCAAGGTGGGACAGGGACTGGAGGAGAGCGCATGGAGGCAGGGCACAGAGAAACACTGGGACTGGAAGGAGGACTAGGGCACTCAGAATCACAGGGATATAATAAAGTCACAGAGACAGAGCTGCTGGAAAGCGCAGATAACCTGACGCTATAAACGGCAGCCAGCTACTGAGTTGCTGGCCCTAGAAAAGGAGGCTATGGACTAGCGATTGGCCACCAGATCTCTGCCTACAGCTTCTGAATGGCTGGTGACCTGTCTGTCCCCACTATGCCCATGTGCCCATATGCCCACTATAGCTGCAGCTGCGGGTAATAGACATGTAAAAACCCTACAGGGAATGATTCTTACAGAGGCACTGGGATAGGACCATGAGGGCAAGTTGCAGAGAAGGTGAGACGTTACATGTCAAGATAATCAACATTTAACAACTCCACAGCAGACAGGTAAGTGTCGCTCTCTATTTCCCCAACCCCAACCCTTATGCCAATTCTAATCATAACTCTTCCCTTCCATTACCCTAATCCTCCCTTCCTAGCAGCCTAACCCTAAGACTCTCTTCCCCACAGCCTAAACCAAAACCTAGGAAATGGATAGGGATTTACCTACAGGAGGTGCCTTGACGCTGGGCAGGTGAGCATAACCCAATATAGCTATATTGTGAACTAAACCTCCTTTTTATGTATGTGCTGACATATTGTATTATATAATGTTTGTTTGGAGTGCTGGACCTTGTTGTTCCTTAAACCTAAAAGTACCCAACTAAAATATATCCCTTCCCTTGTGGCGAGTCTGTGGTGGGTTTTTTTGTAATGGGGGCATATTCAAGCTGACAATTAGCTGCATTGCGAAATGATGTACAGTGTCCAGAATTAGGCAGCTAGCCACGTAAGGGTGGATATTAACAGATTTACATTCTCCATAGCAAAGCTCAGAGTGGGCCTGACGAAGCAGTTCTGAACTTCTATCTTCTCCACTTTTAATGGTATAATAGATAAATATTTCATAACACCCAAAACAGAATATATTTTATTACTGCATTAGGTTAATAAGCTATTGCTTATTTTTCTCATATTTACTAAATGTGAGAACTACTAACTTCTCACTGTAAGTTCGCCCAACATGTAACTGTTTCTGCAGGAGGCCAGAATGACATCTTAGAGATTAGACCTCTTATTGCAGGCCTGGCCAACCTTGTAGTTAACTGCATAGGTATAGCTGATACCTGACAAAGCATGATGGGACTCGTAGTTCCACAACACCTGGAGAACTTTTTTTTATACCTTCTGCTTATAGCAACTTCCTGATAATCAGTGGTAAAATTATCATTAAATATGGAAGGCATGTGACTGGGAGGGCTATTTGACAGGGGAGCTGATTCCACCACTATGTGGGCACACCTGTACTGTGCACAAACATACTGGTTGCAATGCTCTCTGATAAAAGCCCAGTGCCAGGACTCCCGCAGGCAACATAATTATAGCAAAGAAAGGGGGATATATATTAATGTTGTGCCTAGGGGCACCTTGCTGGTAACAAATCCTACACATGTATAAGGGCAGAGGTAAATCTCAAGTATTAGCTAATGAATATCAGGGAGATTATAAAAGCACTATCAAGGCGCTACAGCAAAGGAGTGTGTCCTGGTGCTAGATTTACTAAGTTCTGGGAAAGAAAAAGTGGAGATGTTGCCCATAGCAGCCAATCAGATTATAGCTGACATCCAGTACAGTGTTGCTGACATTTAAAAGCTTCCCTCCAGGAGATCCCAGAGGGGAGCCATAGATGCATGCAGGGGGTGGGGCTTAACGGCGAGATTTATGCAAATTGTGTCAATGTGCCTTGACTATCAATGTGCGTCATCAAGTCCCTCCCTGTCCCTAGCAACACTAGTAAACTAGTGTTGCCAGGCAGGGGGCAGGACTTGAGGCCTTGGTTTCATGGAAACCACGAGGATCCCGGGATACCAGGAGAACCGCCCGAATTTCAGGAGTCTCCCGGACATTCCGGGAGAGTCAGCAACTATGATCTAGTATGTAAAAGCTAGAATATGATTGGTTGCTATGGGCATCATCTCCGCTTTTCCTTTCATGCAGCTTAGTCTTAAATCTGGCCCCTGGACTGATGTGTGCCCTGTAAATTACTCCACCCATGGGTGTGTCTAGCACTGCCAGGAAAAACAGATTTCAATAAAATGGCAGCATCACAATTTATTGATTGTTAAATTGTCAGCGCATAAATACTTTCAATATTATATATCATATATAACAACATATAACAATATTTATTGTTATGACAGTGAATAGGAGATCCAATTACTTCTTTATAGAAGATGTAAAAGTAGGTGACACTGCAGCTGACAAGAGACCAAAATGGATTTCTCATTTCAGTCTCCATTACTGGTCATGTTGTCTTAGATAACTGTTTGCCAAAGCCGTAATAACTAAAAATTTTAGCACCAGGGGCAAAAAGAAAAAATGAATCCCCCTGGCCCTGAATTCTAACCAATAATATTAACTTACTGGTGCCCCTTAAGCTTTGCAGCCTGGGCAGCTGTCCCTATCGCACGCCCCTAGTTATGGCTCCGCTGTCTGCATATAAAATGGGAGAGGCACAGGAATTAGGATTGTACCTAAGGTCTTAACCCAGTCCTTGCTGTACAATTTGAATCCCTCCCACCTCCCACCATGTGTAGTCGCAGTATACAATCCGCCCCTTCTCCTCCTGCATGCACACTCCCGAAATGCCTGTTTTTTTTCACTTGCATCGTAAAGAAAACATCCACGTATCTTATGTCTGGAGATGGTCCACAGTGAGTACATGTATGCTCAGAATGGGATGCAATATGCAGGTACTAGATATTAACTAGCTAATAAAAATTATACCAAAAGCTATAAAAAAAATGATAGAAAACCTTAAATGGAAAAACAGGATGGAAGATGAATCAACAAGAGCAGTGTTGTCATAGAGCATTATTATGTGCCCACACTGATCCCGGGCACAGCTTTGTGTCTTACAGAAATTAGAACACTGAACTTGTGACTTAGAGCTGGCCCTGATTTCTCACCATAAAAATCTGTATTTTCACAGCCTCTTGCCATTAATTTTTTTTTCTTTTACAGGAGAGTCATTAAACATCAGCTGTTCCACCTTGGATTCCAGATGTTCCACCTTCCACGTGACAAACTCAGAGAGGGCACCTCGCGCGGGGAACTTGGCAGAACGATATGTTGTCTTGTAGATTATAGGCATGCAATAACGTACACCTATAAATTTGTCTGCATCAATAAATCTGCTTAACAAAGAATTCTGTTTCTATGTTAGAAGTGTTCCATGTAGTATTTCAGTTTAACTCACTGACTACCAGAAATGACTGTAACAAAGCAGCAGTTTGCTGAATATAAATGTTATATGAGTGTATTATTTAAAGATAAACATTTCATTACTTAACACAATACATTACAGATTGAGAATTGCCCTTAGCTGTTCAACTGGCATATTGTCTTCATACCTGATGGGGGGGTTCATTTTTCCCCTCAAAATTCTACATACAATACCCCATAATGGGGGATGGTTTGTTAAAATGTCAAAGATCATTAAAGTTAAACTGTTCATGTATAATTTGATGTGTAGTAGAGAAACATTGTTTCTTTTTAGTCATATCAGCTATTTATGTTAAACACTTTTCTGTTTCTATTGAAGTCTGTCCTATATCCTAATGCAATGATTTTTAATTTATAATACACCAGACTATCATTACCTGATTTAATATTGTCTCTGTAAATAGGGAAGCAAAGCATTGCACAATGCTTGACACACTTTACTGTTTACTTTCAGAGAAGGCATCTTGGAAGCTTATTGTAAGTATAAAACACACATTTCTAGTTTTCACTTATATGAACTGATGACTTTTACAATCGTTTGGTATTACATTTTTGTATAAGACTCTAAATTTAAGGAACCCTATATAAGAAGGGTAAAGTGTAAGGGCTAGATTAAACTTCTCAAAAAGGAAAAATGTAGATGTTGCCCATAGCAACCACTCATATTCTATTAACATTGTCTAGTATGTAATAGGAAAGTGAGAACTAGAATCTCATTGATTGCTATGGGCATCATCTCCATTTTTTCTTTTGAGAAGTTTAGTAAATCTAACACTAAATCAGGTAGAAATTGTATACATTTGGCATGGGTTGAGCAAGACTGCATTAAACTCAATGAATGGAATGCAGCTAGGGGAATAAAAACCACATTAGAAATACCCTTACTGCTATATCTATGCTCTCTGCCATACTCAGATAAAAGGGGCAGCACAGTGGTTCAGTGAGTAGCACTTGTGCCTCACAGTGCTGAGGTCATGAGTTTGGTTCTCTGACTGTGCCTTATCTGTGGGGAATTTGTATATTCTCCTTGTGTCTGCGTGGGTTTTCTCCAGGTGCTCCGGATTTGTCCCACAAATGGTAGGTTAATTGACTGCTGACTAAATTGAAACTGGTCTTTGTGTGTATGTGTTATGGACCTTAATATGTAGCTCCAATAGGGACAGGGACTGATGTGAATGTCTAACGTTCTCTGTAAAGCACTGCGGACAATTTGTGTGAGATAAATAAGTGTTAATAATATAAAAGAACATTGAATACCTAATGTCTATATCTTTATTTTCAAGTGTGTATTGGGTGTAATTTGTTCTCACAGGGCCATACTGTACTTACCCAGGTGTTGGAACATCCCACACTGTCTATTCTGTACACTTAGATTGTGTATGATGAGGCCACGTAGCAAATGCAGAATGTCCAATCCACACCGGAGTGTGTACGACTAGCATGAAAATGACATGGCTACTGTTTCAGACAGTGCAGGGCCACTCTTCTGCCTTTTTGTATCTCTTCATATATGGGTAATTCATAGGAATATAATTATTAATAGGAATATAAAGCAGCACAATCCTCCAGACTGTCCCTGAAGTTGCTTAAATGTCCTGACTGTTTGGTACCATCTCCTACCAATCCGTGAGTGTTATATCAGGGGCTGGTTCCAGGTGACAGGCCATCCACTGTCTTTCATATTGACCTGAGTTCTACTTATATTGGCAGTGTTTTATTGTAATTTATGCCTCCTTATAGAATTTAATGGACTTAATCCAGACCTACGCAAGATGGTCGATTTTCACTCGCATTCCATTACAAATCTGGATCCTACAGATTCAGACTCCCAGAATGAATCGGTTTCGGACAATGGGGCGGGAAGAACAGAACAGGAAGCAGAATCCTCTTGTTTCATTCACACTGTGCCCTTTAGGAGCAGTGATCCAGGTTAAATAGCTGAATAGCATACCTTCCCCCCCCCCATAATAATAACCTTTCAAGAAGGGAGTCTTGGTATGTAAGAGCTTTAGCATCGTCTACATCTTTCTTCACAACTTAAAATGATACCTGATTGGGTTATCAAATGGTCCGCAGCATACTTTAAAATATTGGGTAAGCATGGAGGCATGGTCACAGAAAACTGAGCCCCAATTGAGACAAAAAGGAAGGAGCTGGGGCACTAGAATCTGTGCTGTTGTTATAATCAGCTTCCAGATTCTGTACTTTTATTTTTCACTAGTGTTTTTGGACTGTGCAGTACCAGAGTTCACCTAATGTACATCAGCTGTGTCTGTCTAAAATACTGACTTTCACCAGAGGTGCAGCCACTGAACATCCCTGTCTGGTCAATTATATAGTAAACAGATTGAGGCCCATATAACCTCACCTCTTCCTGTACACCTTTTCAGAACCATCATTTGTGTATCTGAACCTTTGCTGCTTCCTCACTTTGCTGCCTCCCTACTCTTTGGCTTCTCTTTTTTTTTATTTTCAATGTGGATTCTGGGGCCAGATTTACTAAGGGGCGAGTTAGGCAGCGATTATAAATCGCTGAACAATGCTGGGATTGTCCAACGATTTGGGTTCCCAAACCACTGGATTTACTAAGGGGTGCTTTGCGCTGCAGTACATGCCCTTTAGTTTAAAAAGATAATAAATTATAATGTATAATAAAATGTAAAATATAATAATATATAATGTGCACCAAAACATATTCATGCATAATGTGCCCAGATATATATTAATGCATAATGTGCCCCGATACATATTAATCCAAAATATGCCCCGATACCTATTAATGCATAATGTTCCCCAACACATATTAATGCATCATGTGTCCTGATACATATTAATACATAATGTGCCCCAATAATATTTTTTAATATTGTAATAGTGCAGCCATCAACATTGTAAATAATAAAAAAAAAACAAATTCCTACTTCCATTTCTGATGTCTTCTTGCTTCACAGGATTTGCTTGAAGACATATGGTGCTCCGGTCCATCTTCTGCATCCTGGATCCCCGCAAGACAGTCCATCTTCTTCTGTGTCCCTCAGCAAATGACTGTGAGTCACATTTGGTTCCCTATTTATACCCTCTGACAGACCAGTCCGTATCATTATGTGGACATTTTAATTGTGGTTTATACTAGTATTTGTGACCACGTTATCGATGGTGCAGCATGCCATTAACACTTGGCATGCTGCCACTTATGGTACTAAAAGTCACAGCATGCCCTGCAACACATGGGCATACTGTGCCTTCTACTACTACATGCTACAACATGCTAAGGGTTAATGGCATGCTGCGCTATGCATTTTTTCATGAGAAAGGCCATTTTTTTTTACATTTTTATTATACTTTAATTCTTTTTTCCGTTTTTTCATGCGTTTTTTTTTTCAAAGTGAGTGACGATTTACATAAAATTGCCGCTCCCAAATGGCACATTTAAATGGCTGCGATATTGCTATGATTTTTCTAAGTGATGTTTAAATTTGCCGATTTATATATTTTGCCTTTTAAAAATAGCAATGGTGATTTTTATTTCAGTGATTTTGAAAAGCCAGTATTTTGGGTGATTTTATGGCGATTTTGCTCACACAAAGATGCTGATTCTAAAAATATTGACTTTAGTAAATCGAGCCCCTGGACTCAATTCTGTTTATCTGTGTTCTATGTGCTTGCAATTATTTTTGTCTGTTTTTGTAAATACTGCATTTTTTTTACTCTACGATTAATTATTGTTTTTTTTAAGTGAGCCTGCTACATTCACAATGCAAGTCATCTCTCCACATTTCTACATTACACAATTCCTTGCATTGTTACAGCTTTAAAATGATATCTTGGTGCCAATTGTATTACTATGGTTGAATAGGAAAGTTGGTATTTATTCCAGATCAGATGATACAAGGACATGTGCGCATAGAAATACAGATTATACCAAATATTATAAGATGTGAATCATTCAACTGAAGTTATTACCTAATTTATTGTTTTTAGCTATTAAAACAGAAGAACTCACATTTAAATTTAACACCACACAATATGACAGAATGGTATGTTTATATTCAATATGTTGAATTCCTTTTGATCCAGGCTGATGAAGAGAAAAGCAGATATGATATATCCCTTCAAGATAGTGAAGGGGTAACACTTTGTCAAGCTCCAAACCTGTCACCAACTGTATCAAACATTTATTCCATCTGACACAGGCACTAGAGTAGGGAATTATTAAATTAATGTCATGCTACATGAGATTACAATAGCCTGAGTATAACGTGATTGGGGCAGATCCTTTTAAATGCTGATAGCTTTCCAAAAGAGCATCTTTACCAATGTCAAATATATTGTTTCCAAACAATAATTAATTTCCCAGAACCCCCTACTCACCCAATAGCTCTGTAAAAAAGACCTAATAGGTAATGCATGTCAAGCAGAATTTAATACAAGAGAAAATTATGAAAGACAAGAGTTAAAAATTGAATTGTGCAATCTGCAATGTTTGGCTTTGCCTGTCAATTGTAACACAATTAACACAAAAGAGCAGCTACTGTCTAGACACAAACAATGTATTTTGTGACCACAAGGTAATCCTTAGCAGGTAATGCACAATGAGAAGCCAATTCATGGAAGAGTAATCTAACAAAACTAATTACACTTTATTTGAAAGTTCAGTTTTCATTTATTGGTTCTTAAAGTTGTCTTCTGGTTTAGAAATGTATCCTATTGGATGAACTCTCTCTCTCTCTTTCCATATTAGGAATGACTATGACATTATCCAGAATTGCTAAGGGTGTGTATATGCTTATCTGGTAGTAACAGCAGCATATATTTGTAATGGTTGTGGAATGCTTTGAATCTCTCACACAATATATCATGCTTGCCAACTCTCTCGAAAACGTCTTAAAGAGTCCTGAAATTTGGGCATCGCTCCCCCATTTGGCCTATTGCAGACCTTTTAGCTGCATAATGTCTCATCAACTCAAACACCAACTGTATAATTAATTGTATTTATGATTTCATTTAATGCAAATTTACGGCACTGTGGCTCTGTCCCCTCATTCACAATTCTGTGATCCACGCGTTTTACATTATCAAGCTGGAGACTTTCAAATGATTCTCCCTTTTCCTAAAAAAATGTTGGGTTTGCAATAAATAGAGTTGAACCTTGATCATTTCTTTTTCAGCCTGAACAAATGAAATCCCCAAACTAATTAAAAAAAAGATCATGGCTGTGTAGGGATCATTTTAGAATCAGGAATAAAACAGTGACCATGTTCAATATGTTCATGTCAGCAAAAGTTAAACTGCTTCATACCTCATATTTTCAACCATGCCTCTGGGTGACCTGAAAGGGATATCACCGAAAATAGGAATCAGTGCAGTATGCAGTGTGCATAAAAAACTTGAGGCATCTCCATGGGACATCATAAACCTTAGGCAACTACTTTATTTGTGGCTTTTTAGGTTGCTGCAAGACCTAACTGAATATTCCCCTAAAGGTCTGCAATTATTCATTTTTTAGCTGAAAAATATTGGGAAATGAAGAAAATGTTATGGGTGTTTGTTTTATAAACACAGTGAGATTATCGATTGCCTGGAGTGTGGTTTGCTGGCACAATGGTCTCTTTTCCAAGGCCATCTCTTTGGCCAGCAATTGCCGTCAGTCTCCATTTTCAATTGCGGTGGTTGTGCAGCAAAGATTTCTATGTTGAAAAGGCTTCCCCTAACCCTAACTTTAAATCAGGGTTGCTAACTTTTGAACTTTTCCTTCCAGGAGATCCCAGAGGGAAGAGCTAGATGCCGGCATGGGGCGGGGCTTAATGACACAACTTGTGCAAATTGTGTCTCTAAGCTCCACCCCTTTCCAAGTACCGTCTCTAATTATAGTATTCCAGGGGGTGGGCAGTGCTTGATGACGGAAGTCGCATCTTCCCCTTAAGCACTAATCCTAACTCTCCTATCTTAAGCCCCAACCCTAACCTCAGCCTTGCCGCAGCCACTACAGTCTAAGTCCTAACCCTAGACGCAGCCACCGCAGCTGTTTCACTACTGGGTACAGGTAGCAATAAGTACCTGTTCCAAACAGCAATTTTCTCATTGGAGATAAAATTGATCCACCCGGACTGGCAACTGCAACCCCTATTTCCTGGAATTGCTCATGGGGCCACAACTGCTTGGGAGAATTGGGTATACTGTCTAATCTAAAATAAACACCCTTATTAAAAATTAATAAATAATAAAGACCACATCCTGAATTCTATTGCCATTATAGCAGTAATATTGAGTTCTGAAAATAATAAGTCCTGTACATACAAGGGGAGAACACTCCGCTTGCACGTACGGGACTTACTTCTCCCCCCCCCACCACCCCTTGCGTACACACTCAGCTGGCAGAAAGGCTTCTGCAGATCCATGCTGGAAACCTGTAGCACGTGCATGCACAGTAACGCAATGTGGCCAATTTTCCTAACACAGAGGCCCTGATTCACACCTAAGAAGCTGCTGCTTCTTATGTGTGTATTTTAAAGTCATACAGACTACGCAATCTACGTAGTGGTTAAGAACGCTGTTTTTCCAGTTAGGGGAGGCATACCAGAGCAGCCGGCTCATAGATATGATTTCCTTTATAAAGTCTAAATGTAAAAACGCAAAGTATTTTCCCTGTATACAAAATAATTAAAATTCATTTGTACCTTTCACATTGCAACATGGTTTTGCTCAGGTCTGCACTTGCCCCTGTTCTGCACTGACTCTTAACTCTGGATGAGCCTCAGTGTGAATAAGGGATGTCACTGGAAGTACAGGCTGACGTCTGATTTCCATCTATTACTATATTTGAAAATAAGAGGGATTTTTGCTGGCGGCCACAAGATTTAAGCCCCATAAAGTTGGTGGCTCTGGAAGCTTCCCATTTTAAAGTAGATGCAGCTTATACTATTAAACATTTTATATCAGTGGCAAAGTTATAAAGTGTTCAGAGTTGATACCTAAACCCACAATATATTTGCTTACACCATTAATGAGATTTTATAAAAAAGGGGCCTCTTTCAGGGACAAAGGATGGATTTTGCAACCGCACATGCGCACACCTATCCCACCACAAGTCTTTCTAATGACGTGTACGGAGTGTGTGCTTGGCGAGATCTATTGAACTTTTACAGTAATGGCATGTCTATTCCCTTACACCCTATCCATGGTGTGGAAATCTCAAGGTAGGGTCCTAAAATCATAAGGCCACATAAGTGAGTGGATTGTTCTTACCTTGCCCACACAGAAGTCAGGATACAGCGGGGATATGGCTTTGTATCTACACTGCCACAGTGCTCAGTGATCCAGAAAGTGGTCACTTGACCTGGTCCTGTTACAGGATAGAAAATAAAAGGTATTTGGTTTTAAGACTTTAAGTAACCCTGATACGGAATTCCCTACTTGTATTGTGTAGGTGTCCCACACAATTCGGACCCACAGTGTTGCCAAACACTATGCTAATGCTGCATTAGAAACCTAGCCTAAGAAATGAGGAAGTGTGCAATAGTTCACAGTAATACAAACTAAATAAATAATGTTATCCCCAAAAAGTGGCCATTGAAATACAGCACAATGTGGGTCACTTTGAGTAAGAATGGATTTTAGTAGTTACTGAATATATTAATATCAGAATTGTTCTAATTTTTTTTTTTTTAATCTTACTATAGTTAAAAAAATGCAGGAAAGATCCTCGGTAAAGCATCCGTTTTCAAACAAATGTAAAGTGTATTTTCAGGAGCCATTGCATTCTGTTCACAAACTAATGCCAGCAGGGGGAGAAATAGAGGCTTGAAGAGATTTGTTGCTGGGTCCGCTGTTAGTTGGTTTGTTGTATGCTGCATTTGCTGTGGGTTAAATTAAACTTCAGATATTCATCTCATTTCAAGTAAAGAAAACAGTCTATTAAAAAGTGTAATTAGACTATATGACCTGATTCAAAATAATCTGCTTTATGTGTGTTTTCCTTTAGCAGATAAACGACTTGGATTTTTTCCTTTATTTGAAGGCTTTTATTAGAATAGAATAAAGTTCATACAAAGTAAAGAGGATATCAGTTGTACGGTGCTATATAAATATTATATTAGAGAGAGCCAATATCAAATAAAGGCTGCAGAAAGTCACTACTATTCCTGTGTGACCTTTATAATGCACATACCAGATTTAGGGAAATATGGAATTGTGTCTGCAGGCAGAGAATTGGTGTGCTAATTCCCATCTAATGTAGTAACCCAAAGGAGGAGAAAATCTTCCCTAAGATATAATATAACAATGTGTCTTTGAGACACAGTTAAATGTCCCTGCTTACAGTAAAAATGAACAAAGCAATTACATTGAAAAGGATGTAGGATCAAGTGATCATGTAGATTGATTAATAACAATGGGGTAGATCCAGAACTATGTTTGCCGTACGTTTATTCGCGTAGCGTATTTTCGTGTGCGTACCTTCTATACACTCCCCTAGGCACACCCCTTGAATGTACGTATTTTGTCAAAATCCGCTTTCCAAACCCTACCTTAAATTTTGGCAACGTAACCGCAGTGATCCGCACACGTACGTATGGGCGACACGTATTTACGCAGCTAAGCACACCCATAGTGTACACTTTAAATACGAACCGAACCCCCGTTAACGTATATGAGACGTATTTTGGACTCGCGTAAAATTGGCATGCCCACACGTAAGTATTTACGTGACACATACGTGAATGGCCCATCCATTCACAATTACGCTACGTTACTGAGCGTATTTTCTATGGTGCGCATGCGCAGTACTTACCAAAAGTCGATTTTACGTCTTCACCACGCGTAAATTCGCTCACAAGCGTATTTCTGGATATGGGCCAATGTCTCAGATCCAGAATTAAGAAATGCAAGTCTTTCCGCCAGCGGGGCAGGGCGACTCGCCATGCACACAGTGTGTACGCATGGTGGGCAGGGGAAGGTATGCTAATTGTACAGTAAGGGTTGGTTAAGCCCTTACGTATGATGGGCTGGATCCAGAACTAAGTCCGACAGTGGACTTATGCAAGTCATTTGCATAAGTCCCCTGTCTCGGAACATCGGCACATGCAGATGATCCGCTAGTGAGCCTACAGACGTACAATGCTAAGTTACATACGTCTGTAGGTACGTTGAAGGGGCCGACCCTTCATTTACGAATGCTGTATCTCAGACAGGCAGGGATAGGCATTGAAATGAAGGGTAGGGGGAGGGGAAGCTTCTTTGTGACTTGATCTGTGTCTGTACGGATGCAGATCAAGTCATAATTATTTAGGTAGCCTTCTGGATAATGTAAGTGTCCAGAATTACTACCGTTAGAGGCGAGTGCTGGGGGCATGCACTCCCCTCCACGCTGCATAGCTACAGACCCCCGCATGCACGTAAAGCGTGCAGGGATCTGGATCTGGACCGATCTTTTCATAGGGCTGCTGCGTAACCTTTAAGGTAGAGATGCAGGGTAGGGAAGTCCTTACATATGAAGGGAGTGGTCTCCTGTTGCATGTACGGACAGTACGACTGCAGGCAATCCATGATCTTAAGTCTGCTGCTACAGAAGTAGTTACGATTATAGTGGTAGTGGACTTCTGGACCCGAGGCGATTGACATTTAACATCTTGGTGTAGACATTGTTTCAACAACCAATTGTAACCATGCACATGTTACTATCTAAAGGACTCTATAGTGTTGATCCACAGCTGTGTTTACGCCTTTATTCAGATTGTAAGTGCAGTACATTTTTTGGACGTGAATTAAAAAGAAGACGCAAAGTTGCGGATTTGTCTGTATTTGCTTCTGTATGCTCTGCGTTACAAACTGGGTGGCTTAGGACAGCAGCCATGTTTACCTACACTTCCTCCTAAAATCCTGCTGGAGGAGATTTTTAATAAATATAAGTCCCTGTCCATAGTTACAAAATAAGCATATACACCTAACAATTATAAACTGTCTAATTAACGAAAATGGGCCGGATTCACACTTATGAAGCTTCGGCTTTTTAACTGCGGGGATTTAAGAAATGACCTACTACATGTGCGTGACAGCAGCGCAGCCAGCATACTCTGTACCGCTGGGCTGTTCCTCCCCCTATTGCCCAGCTGTCTGAGTGGCACGCCCGTAGCAGCCTGACGCTCACGTGAGCGCTCACTGCACAGAGGGCGCACCGCGGGGGACAAAAAAGTCACGGAGGACAACAAGGTAAGAGGATTAGTTTTTTTACAGTCTGGCTGAGTAGGGAAAAAAGGAAGAAGGGGCAGCACATGGCCAGAGGGGGTGGGGCATAGAGTCTGGAGGAGGTGGCAGGCAGCAGGCTGTCAGCAGATGCTCAGAGGGGGGGAGGGGGGGGGCCCTGTGCATTGCTTTGCCCAGGGCCTATAATTCTGTTAAGACGGCCCTGCCCTCTGCTGTATCAAAACTTCTAAGTCGTCCCAAATTTAAGTGAGGACATTGAAGACCTTAAGGTAGGTTCCATGGATCATATGTCAGTGCATACGTGTGAGGAAAGTGGCCTCTACTCTCCCGCACAGAAGGCTGGATACAGCGGGGATCAAGCATTGTAAGACTGGACTTGGTCCAACATCTCAAAAAAAAAAAAAAGATGACACTGAATCAAAATAAATATGGAATATTAGCCAGTCTAAGCATTTGGTTCAGTACTTCCTATGCTAAATGGACAGGGATTTATACAGGCTATACATTGCTGATAATTGAGTCATTGGACCAGACCCAGACAAGATCCAGACCTCCACTCGTGTTCAGTATACATGGAGGTCTGGAACTCCACACAGAAGAGGAAAGTGGCCTCCCATGTAACTCCTCTCTCACGTTCGGACTTTGGTAAAGTTTTGAGGCCATAAGGTTTTCTGTACACATCTGCGCCTGTTCGCATGCAGATTATTATTATTATTAACGTTTATGTATAAGGTGCATAGCGTTATCCGCAGCACCGTACAAAGGCAATATTTACATATACAACACAATTAACAGACAGGGTACAAATTCACACAAGTAAGGAATACAATACAATTATATTTCAAAAATATAGTACAGTACAAAAATAGCTGAACAATATGTATGGAAAATAAAGATGCAGGATATGTGTGTAGGAGCAGATGAATAAGGAGAAAGGTAAGACAGTAGAGAGAAAAGGTGGGAATTTATGAGGCGGAGGTAGAGGGGGGGGGACAGGATGGAGAACTTCCATGCTCATAAGAAAAAACATGCTATATGGGAAGGGGAAAACAGGAGGAAGGAGGATCCTGCTAACATGCTAAGTGGGAGGGGGTGATTCATATGGAAATGCCTAAAGCTGCTGACTCCCCTTGAGTGCGGAAGGCACGACATGCCCTGGTGTATGGATCTCCTAGCAGACGGAAGGAGATGTACTATGTATTATCTGGCTCGCATGCGCAGTTATAGCATTAAGGGAGACTTGCGCAAGTGGCTTGCTCAAGTCCCTTAATGTTATTAGCTTTGGATCCGGCCGACTTTTGACTTGCCAGTGAGACTTGAAAAATAAAGACAAATATGTTTCATATTAAAAATCATTATATTGTACTTAATATACTGTAAAAGCTGCTAAACACAGCAAATAAACCAATCTTATACTGTTGTATAAGTTAGGAAATTGGTATTCTAAAAAACAAACATGTAAAATTACATTGATCGTAATTATTGTAATTTCAAACATGAAAATAAATTAAATATATTTACATTTTAAGATCCACAGTTTTCTGCTTGGATAAAAAAAAAATCACAGCATTAAATAATCATTTTTATTAACTGCTACAATATTATTCATTGCTAAAACTATTTGTTATCTTGTTTTGTGTGTTTTGATTGTCTAGATAATATGTAGAACAAATGCATCTGTGCTTAAGGGGATTTGAAGAAGTGCAAAAATGTTAATTTAGCAGTCTTGACTAGCAAATGAGCACTATTTGTACCTATTGAATTACACTTGTGTTTATTCTACTCTGGCTACAGTGCACTGAGGTGTTAATAACTGTCTGGAGTGCAAAAAATATATGGAACAGAAAAATAATAATGAGCACATATAACATATTATTATTATTAGAATTATTATTGGAATTATTATTATTATTAATAATAATAATAATAATAATAATAATAATGCACCATCAATGAGTAGGTAAAATCCAAGTACTTGGTTAAGTACCTTCTCTGTTAATTAAAACAAACCATGAGATTTTCCTCATGTTTATCCTTGTTTTTGGGAATATCTTATTATTACATATATTTGTCATCATTTAAATGATGTTTACTATATAGTTGTTTGCTATGACTCCTGACAATATTTATTGTAGCAGTTCAAGGTTGAAGCGTCTCTGAGCACCGAGCTCTCGAGCTGCTGCTGTGCTATGGGGAGCGGAGCTGTGGAGCTGCCGCATCCCGTCCTCAGCATCCCTCCCTCATCCTTTCGCTGCCATGGCAACCAGATGAGGACCAACCATCAGACGCAGGCCACACCCACTGTCGGACGTCACTGTTCGAATCAACTAATAGTGAGTAGAGAGGCGGGCGGGAAAGTTGTAGTCTCAACCCACCTTCTTTCTACTATCGAGTCAACCCTGATAACCGTAACGGAGCAATTGTTGGGTATCCATTGGCTGCCTGTCACGCATTCCTTAGCAACGGCGGCAGGTTGCGTTGCAACAGCCATCCTAGCAACCAGCTCCGTTCTGTGAGATAGCCATAATCTCCTCCTCACCGCCGGAGCTGCCGGGCGGGGACTGGAGGGAGCCGAGGAAACACCGCCCCGTCACCCCCTTCTCCTCCCCCTCCCGGGGCCCAGAACACGGGGAGGAGGAGCTTGCCTCCATTATTTATATTTTGTCTCCCTTTTTATTTCCTCCCCTCCTTCAAAGTCTGACACGTCCGCAGTGAGTGAGTGGCGTTGGCAGCCTGTCAATCCGTCACCGGGGCCGGCAGCAGCAACGCGGGGCAGAAGCCGAAGCCATAAATCCCGCCCGGGAGCCCCGGCACCGGCCCCCCATCCATCTCTCCCTCATCACCCCCTCTCCCCGTAGCAGCCGCCGTGGAGAAAAAAACTTTTTTTATTCTGATCATCATCATCATCCCCTCACCGGGCACCTTAACCATTTCTATCACCCATCATAGCCCCGGCTCTTATTCATACTTCCATTTATACTCCCAGCTACTTGCCACCCCACCCCCGGACACAAGTTTTTCCCCCCCAGAGACTTTGTTTTTTTATATTTTGTGTTTGTTGCCTTTTTTTTTAAATCTCCATTTATTTTATTGGAGGTGATCTGCGAGGAGCAGCTACATCAGTCACTGATTTATTTATTCCTCTCAGAAAGGAGAAGACGAGAGTCAGGAGATTGGATGGAGAGAAGAGCACTGATGAAGGATTGAAGAAACCAAAAACATATTTAAAAACCAAGACTGAGCTGGGAGAAGCCGAGACATCTTCTTACTTTACTCTTTAAATCACAGGGGAATAGTCTGCTTTTGTCATTTTTATTTATTTTATTCCTTTTTTTTTTTTTTTACTTTGATTGGATAAATCACTGAAAATAAAGGCGATTTCTTAACAAGTCTTACACAAGAACTGTCCTAGAAGAAAGTGATGTTGTTTATTCTACAGATCTAATCCAAACTCCAGATTTTGTATTTTTTTCTTGCTTTCCTGGAATAAAGAAATAACTTAGACTTTTTCTTTTTAACCCATTAAAATACCTACAGCGTCCAGAAGCAGTTGTTGCCCTAATGTGCATTGTTTCTGCTACTTGTGTCTTGATGGGATGAATTGTAACTGGCCTTATCAATCTGAAAACTAGCCCCAGAACTGAAGAAGAATAGCTGTTACCTTTCATGAGACCCCCAGATTCTGTTTTCATTGTATGTGGTGGAATAAAGCTGGGGAAAGAACTGATCTCTCCCGAAAGATACTCTTGTACAGTAGTATAGGCACAAGAGGGATTGTGGCTTGTGTTACTTTTTACATGCGTGTAGCGTGCCTGTATTTTGGATGGTCCTTGAATTGATGGAATGAAGAACTGCTCTACTTTGATTTTTTAAATCAGTGTTCCAAAGGAGAATCAGAGGCTGAGGCTGGGAGCTGACGCTTGTCATTGTTGATGTGCGGGGCAGTGACCCCCTAGCGGTACTGCCCCTGACTGTGAGGGATCCTTGCAGTCTGTGTTTCAATTGATTTGGCTGCGGAGAGGAGTATGGACGATCAGACCAGGATGATGCAGACTTTGGCCGGGGTGAACATGGCCGGTCATTCGGTACAGGGGGGGATGACTTTACCTCCTCCCCATGGACATGATGGGACAGACGGGGATGGGAGGAAGCAGGACATCGGGGACATCCTGCACCAGATCATGACCATCACTGATCAGAGCCTGGATGAGGCACAAGCAAAGTTGGTTTTCATGACAATAAAAAAAAAACCACACACCCAGCATCACACTTTCCCTCCCCACACATCACAGCAGCTCATCACTCCTGCACATCCTGGAGTGAGCAACTTCTCAATGCAAGCAGTCTGTCAAATAAACCAACACATGTTTGGGTAGCGTTGAGCAGAGGCTGCGATGCAGCTGGAAGCTTCTTCTCACATGGGGATGAAATGATGCCTTCATAGGAAAACTGATATAAACACAGCTCACAGCAATAGCCGTGTGTAGATATGCTCCCTCTGTGCCTGCAAGTGCATCTTCCAGCAACCCTCCAGTCTATTCTTGTTCTGCCTCTAGGGCAGACAATGTCCCTATATAGGATAAATGATGATAATTATAAATAAATTCAGCACGGAAGAGACCACACTTCCATTTGCACATATATTTTGGTCCATGTATTGTGAGAATGATGGCAATAAATGTTTCACAGATCACTTGAGCCAGCAGAGATCCTTTATTTGGTGTGAGTCCCTATATAGACCATTATTTATAGGTCAAGCATTCAGGATCACTTAGCTTTCTTCCAACAAGCAATCAAAGGAAATGCCAAACAACACACAAACTTCTTCTATAAATAAATATACATATATCTACCCAACAATTGTTGTTTTATGTCTGACAACCTGTTTGAATTATTTGTAAAGAGCATACACATTTTAAAAGTGTTTATAAACAGAGTGTTCAGATTTGTATCTCTTTGATTATGCCCTATTCTTTATCCTAACATTACCAGATCTATTTGCCATTCATTTTATAAACATACCTCATCTCTCTTTTTTAAAAATTTATTTATTTTGTAAGCAAATAAACATCACTTTTTGCACGTATAAGGACCATATCAGTAGATTCTACTGCAAAAAACTGTAATAGTGCAGAAAAAAAATTGAATTGGGAAAAATATATTGCTCTGTAAAAGTTTGCCCCTTTTAATAAATCACTTATGATGTGGATGCAAGCACTTTATTGCAGACAAGTGTTGATTTATATTTGGCATAATAGTAGGTTAATCTGACATGTGAGTAAACATTACAAATTGTAAATAGTAAACGCTAAAGTTTAAGCCCTCTAGCAGTTTTACTGTAAGTAGCCGGTCTAGCTTCCTCTCTTTAAAGTGAAACAAGTTTATATATGGGTTATTAAACTTCCCTTTGCACAAGTATAGCTAATCTTAGCTGTCATGGACTGATTGAATAAATATTATATGTAGACTTTTAGTGTCCCTTTTATATAATCTTTCAGTGCTGTTTTTGTATAAAAACTTTAATTTTTCCATTGTTCATCTAAACATGCCATATTGTTAAATTATATGTAATGTGAAATTTTATGCATTTCATTGTAATGATAATGTTATTCTGAATCATTCTTTCTTCCAGAAAGCATGCACTAAACTGCCATAGGATGAAGCCAGCCCTCTTCAGCGTCCTGTGTGAAATTAAAGAGAAGACAGGTAGGGGATCTAATCTTTCTGCCATATAAGCCCTGAACCATGGATTATATTACATGCTGTTAGTCCTAGCTTTACACCATTTACTTTACTGTCTTTCATTTGGTCATCAGCATCTTTGTTTCCTATAACATCTCATGTTTGTGAACCGGTACATAAAAAAAAATGTATTTATAATTTGTTTACTGCCAGTGGCTGTTGCGTATGTTGGATGGGGAAAGGATCACAGATCACCTGCCACAGGTGCAGTTCCTTTTGGTAGGAGTACAGGAATAGTACACTTTAACCCCCTAAATGCTGGAGGGAACTGCAGTGGATCAAGTTTTTATTAGGTTAAAGAAGCACACATCAATTTTAAAGTTGACATGTGTCAGCTTGTTTCTTTCTTTAATTTAAACATGCATGTACACGGTGACCCTAAAAGAGGAACAGTCCTGCAGATGCTTGTTTCGTAGCATTTCGGAAGCCACTAGTGACATGCATTTCCACTTACGTGTGCAGCCATCACCAGAGCTATTTTCTGCTCTGAAATCTCCTCAACCGCCCATCAAAAGATCAATAAAGGAACCTGTGCTGTTGACACCAAATCAGATCATTAATTAACTGCCAAATTTGCTGTAAAAGATATCTGTGTTTTGACTGAAAAGAAATGTATTACTTTGTCTGGATTTCCAATATTGAAACTAAGTCACCTTAAAAACAATTATGTTTGCACATGACTTTCCAAGGCTTATTTGTACAGTAACTGTTTTGCTTTAGGGAATTTATTTTACTTTCAGTATTAGTAATTGTTACTTTTCCCCCTGAAAGATTTAGATGCCAGTTAAAATTTGTGTTAAAATAAGTAAATCTGAAAAATAGCGCTTAAAATCTTTTAGAGTCTATGCACATTGGGCAATAATTATCCTGTGTTTCTTAACTAAATGCCCATATTTATTTTTGACTTGTATCTAAATAGTGGTATTCACACTAGACACTATTTAATATATTTTACTTTGTCAGTAAACAATACAACCTTGTGCTAAGCAGTATTTTCGATGTTTCATTTGAAGAATGTTAAATTAAAAATATATATGTATTTTAAATTGGAGATTTTGAAATGACAGATCAGTCTCGTGAAGGCATTGTGGCCTTTTGTTGCTACAAACATATTTAAAATGTTGCCTCTATAGGAATCATATACCATTCTCTGTAAGATAACTTATTAATGTTTACATACTTGCATATTCTTTGCCAATGGTTAAAGCAAGTGACCAGAGCAGGCAGACAGAAAAATTGCCATCGTAAATTTTGGCTTTGTTGAATTTCTTTCTATTTTCGTGAAAAAGTGATCATTAAGTAATCCAGGGATTTCAAGGGTGTCAAATCACCAGAACCCATTAAGGGTGTCAGTTTCAGTGTTGAGCTTGTCATTGATACATTGTAGCAAATCAAATGACTACAATATATATATTAATTGCTGGCACACCTAATCAATCAGCGTCAATTTCCTTGTGCGGAGAGGGGTTTTTAAAACCCCCAAATCTATCTCTCTAATTGCTGCTTTCTGATGGAATACTATACAATGACCTGATCTTACAAACACTTCCACTGTTTACAATAAACTGCACGTCCGCTTTGCCATTCTGAGGTTAATTTGAAACTACAGCAACATTTTTTATTTATTTCAATCCCTTTATATTTTTTTTATTACCAAACTTAGATTTCAGTGCCTTGTTTTTCATTGCTCTATAGAATAACACAAAGAACTGTAAAATCAAGCAAATTAAAATAAAATAACTATAATCATTGCATAAAAAATATTTATTTTCACTTAAAAAAAAATACGAACCCTCTTTCTTTGAAAAAAAAAAAAAATCTTTTTAAAGGCTCCACTAAAGATTATAAATCATTGTCTCTGCCTTGCGCAGCACTATAGCATATGTTCCCACTTAACAGAGAAATCTTAATAATTGAAATAATTGTAGACTTCATTCACTCTGCAAAATGAACCTAATTAAAGTGACTAGTACTGTAAGCAAGGTGTCAAATCTCAGATCTTCATAGATTAGATAGGGTGAAACCATCTCCGTGGATAAGGAGGTTGATCTGTACAAATATCCACTGGCGCCTTAGCTTATAAAAGTGACAGTAAAATTGACAAAAGGAAAATGGAAATGTAGAAAGGCTTGCCTGTTACATAATGAATGAACATTGTTTAAATAGTCTTCTTTACAGACAAAGAATGCAGACCGTTGGCTGTGACATCAGTACA
>WWET01000333.1:443608-460191 GCA_011038615.1 Limnodynastes dumerilii
ATATATATATTTGTTTATTTCTTTGTTCATCTTTATATATGATGCTGACATTGAATGTTTAGTTGTGGTGACTATGTAGTCTGTCTTAAATCTGCATTAAGCAGGGTACACACTATGGACCGTATTAGGAGATCTGTGTCCAGATCAGGCCCAAATATACGCACGCATGGAGCAGGCCAAACCCCCTCACATCCATGACACTCCCCTCTCTCGGCCGTGCTCTCGGAGACATACGTCTCCATAGACCACCTGTAACTTTTCGTGTGCCGTTCCGTGTGTATATTTCCTCTGTACGTGCGTATCTTGATAATCGCACTCACTTTCCTTCATTTAAATGCCCCCCCCGCCCATTTTTGTTTAAATTTGCCCATGCGTATTTTTACGGCGCATATCTGTACGTATGTACCAACGTGCGATTCACAAGTCCGTCTGTAAGGCACTTCCGCATGTATAGTCTACGTGAACTACGAAAAAAAGTTACTATGCTTGCACAGTTGAAACGTACCTAAAAATACGCACAGAAAACACAGAGAAAACGGATCTCTGAATACGGCCCTATACAATTATCGAGTCAATCAGGTGATAGTTGACCAGGGTAGAAAGGTGCTGCAGGATGCCCATAAGGGAACATGTGTGGTCACTTCTCCAGTGGATGCCAGGTCCAAATTTCTGGTCATGATATTGACCTGGGGCTTGATCCAGACCTACGCTCGTGTGCGTAGCATGTAAACGGCGGTGTACCCACGATGCACCGCAATAGGAACTCCGCTTGGTCGTACTAAGTTTTGCTTTCTTACGCCCAGCAAACCCTACCTAACTTTTTTGATTGTAACCACGGGCGTCCGCTATGCTCATTGCGTAGTTACGACACTTAGCACACTCATACTGTAAGATTTAAATGCCTCACCCCGGTGCATATTTCGTAAGGCGGGCACGCCCCCACGATCGTTAATACGATCCTAATATGCTCACGGCTCATACGCTCAGAATTTCTCAGCGTAAAATCTGTCCCACGCATGCGCAGTAAGTAAAAAAAAAGCCGTTTTTACACTTACGATAGCCGTAAAAACGTACACAAGCGTAGGTCTGGATCAGGCCCCTGGTACCTGGGATTTGTCAAGCCCTGATGTAATATATGATGATCAATATTAATGGTAGTAATCAGGTATTATGATGCTTTATGGGTCAAATATGTGTAGTTTGTGTACTGCCAGTACATTTCCTATAGTAATTATTACTTTAAAGTGAACCTAGAACCTCGCCCAGTGTTGGACAACCTGCTTTAGTACAGCTTTCTACACATTAGGCTACACATTCATTTTAGTTTTAATAATAAATTCAAACAATACATTTAATGAATGAAGGAGACATCTTTAAGTAAAAACACCACCAGCATGATATTACACAATGGTTACAAGCAATATTACAAACTAATCTGACATCAACACAGAAAGAAGCTAATGACTGCATGTGATGTCTCTAAGGACCGCCTGTTGCTCATGATTGGATTAGCTCATTAAGGGCAATGGTGTTAGGCAATTAGGCTCAAATCAGTCACCATCAATATCTTATCAGGAGTTTTCTCATGTCAATAACCAAACTATTTGTGGTTTTTGACCCTTTGTAAAGGCTTGAAAATGCTTTAGTTTACGGAATTACTGGTGTTGAATAGAACTCCAACCTGGCTTGCCACTTCCAACATTAAGATCCAATGGAAGACACTTTATGGATAAATCATCATTCTTTATTCATATAAGTTAATAAGTTAACACTTGTATCTCTCTCTCTCTCAATGAGACAGGGCAGAATGTGGATAACTCTTATATTAATGGGTAGTGCTCAAAATGAGGTGGCATACCATACCGTCACTTCTATATGTCCATACTGCCACTTTTAAATTTCCACTTCGACTACTGCTAATGGGAGGAGGAAGGTACACTGGGGGCATGCTAAGCACCCTCTCTACTATCCAGACTTCCATGCTGCCCCATTTTAAGTGAAGAGGGCGCAGAACTTTTAAGGTAGGGGTGCCGTAGCGTATCTTCGTGTACGTGAGGGTAATAACCACTCCTTATCCACACAGAAGGTTGGATCCAACAGGGATCCATCCCTGCTGCCGCTGCATGCAGAGAGTCGGTGTCAGACATCTGGATTCAATCCTTTGTATGTTACTTTAAGAGTGAATCAAGGCTCTTCTGATATTGTTTGTGATCTACAAACAGCACACAATGGATTTGTAAAGCTGCCAGAAGGAAGCGGCCGATAGATGAGCAGCTTTCCTAGGAAAGGTTATGATATCAGCCCCACTTGCCTCTCTTGCTGGGACCAGTGATCCATACTGTAGAGGGAGGGGCTGCTGAGATTGACAGGAGGCCCTTACAGCTGATTGGCCATGCACTGATATCAGGAGCTTGAGTCTGATATATTTTATGCTTGTTATACGGTCAAATAATTGCACCACAGCATCCCTGGCAGAGTTATTGACCATTTTAAAAATCCATCCTGACCATTTACTAAAGCGATTATTGGCCAAATCACCCTCTAATTGGATGATTGAGCCAAACATCGCTGTAGTCTATGGCCAGCTTAAAGGTCTACACAATGGGATTAAATGGACAGTGTGTTGTGTCTTGTAGACTAATTAGACTAAATTTTGAACACTGTGAAAAAGCCAAGGTTTATATAACAATTATTAAGCGTCATCATATTTTTCAGGCAACATTATGAAACTGTGTATAGAATCTTTGGAGATTAATACTTTATAAAATCACAAGAATTGCAGGTGTGTGTGTGGCATGGCATCTCAAGAAAGTGTAAGTAATTGATTACAAAAATAACATTTTTAAGTATCTATCTTTGTTTCTCCTTTTTACTTTGGCATAATGTAAAATGCAGCAGTGCCTGGATCTTGTAAATTCAGATACTTAGCAGATGCCGGTAAGCTCAGCAATTATCATTTTCCTTTCTTTTCTTCCTCTGTCTTGGCGAACAGTAGTAAAACAGTGTGCGGTAAAAGTGTTTAGAGCGAGAGATAAATAAGTTGAACAGTTTTGCAATGCAAAGTGGTTGGTGGTATGTGTATATTTTTTTTCTCTGAGCCTTTCTTGGCTTCTTCTAAACTGCTATTGTGAGCCCCAAGCAGATTTTCCCATTGCTAATGTCCTAGAAGTATTAATTCACTTTGAAATGCTAATTAGAGGGCATTATGCAAGAAATGAGATTAAGTGGCAGCGTGAAGCCATTTGCCTGTCAGTAAATTGAGAGTTTTACCATCATGAAGAGCTTTGTTTTTTTTTTTTTGTTTTTTTTTCCCCCCTTTCAATTTTGCATATAAATAAAATTGATTGAAAGCACTCAAGAAGCTTCCAGAACTGAGTCGTATTTTCCAAATACCATGTGTTACTTTTTTAAAATTTAGTTTGCTAATTAAAGGTGTAAGCTACAAAATAATAATATAAAAAATACACCAAGTAGGTGGGAGAAGGTAAAACTCATCACATTATTAGGGTTGGCGCACCCACAAGGCTTCATATGAACTCTTGAAAAAAGTTGTTTTCTATTCTAGCATTAGTGCAAGAAAAATGACAAAATATTATTGGTTGGTTGGTAGTGGTCACTGCATTACTGTGTGCCAGTTAAACGGCTGATCTAGAGATTAAGAGTAATGGCAAAACAGGTGCAGGGGTAGCTCTAATCAAAACCATGTTGAACTGCAGACTATTTTCCCAGCATGCAAAGCAAAATGCATTTGCAGTCCTCATATTTTAACATGGTGTTACTCAGGTCTACATTTGCACCAGTTTTTGCCTTTACTCTCAAGCTCTGAATCAGCACCTATGTATTTGCAGTAAACATGATAGTAAAACTAGCTTTTGTTATATCCTATATATTTAGAACAACATATAGAAACGTCTATATCACAATTGTGAATCTATATGATGTGTATTCAAGTTCTATGGTCTCCTGTTTTTTTTTCCTCGAAAATGGGAGCAGATAGAACTCGGGTATGTGGTAAAAGATGCGGGTATTCTTTATGGTTGTGAGAGACAAATGGCAGCACCATCCGGTTTATAGATGCACATGGCGCCACCTGCTGGTAGGTGTGTTTTAGTCACTAAAAATGGCAAAGTTTATGTTCCATGCGTGGTGTGTTATCATCAGTTTTTTACATCTGCCTGGGTTAACACCAGTCAATATTCATCATCAATTAAGTAAAACATGCAGAGAGGGTGTCATGGGCATGAAAAGGTATGTCTTTGGAGGCAAAAGTAGCAATAGACTATACTGATGTGGCTGCTTGAGCTACGACATTTAACACATGCAGGGGCAGACAATATCAATGAGTCTGCATGTTGGAAATGACAGCTCTCATCTGATAAGGCCATGGGTCCCTGGGGCTCACTAGGCCCAAGGCGAGTGTCTAGGTTGCCTTGTGGGTAATCTGGCCCTGGTGCTGTCATTTGGTCAGCGTTTTTCCAGTGGTCTCAGCATACCCCCAAAAAATGCATTCACAGCGACCATTCAATTGTGCCAGAGTTGTGAAAAATGTGTGCATTTAGAAGGAGACTATGTTCAGAAGTGAGTAGTTTCAGCTTCCTGATGTGTGTGGTTTTCAGAATAAATAGGAGACTTTAGAACTTGAATGCAACTTGTATATAAAATGGAAACTCAGCAAGTATTTGTTCACCAAAAAGAAATAACTCCCCTTTGGCACTTTTCCTGGTGCATTTGATGTGAGCAGTAAGTACCAGTATGTAGCAGGGACAGGATAATTTAGGATTGGATGGAGAAGTGTTATAGTTACAAGCTTTCCAGTCAAACAAAGACTCACTTGTTGCTTAGCTCTGTAAAACATGACTGTACTCTCATGTATGAGTAGGTGGCAGAATTGTGCTGTAATAACTTGCCCTGCTCAGCTTCCCTGTCTGAAAATGTATTGGGCATCCACTCTGAAGTACCAGGGGACAAACATGAGGCCTTAACACAATAAGGTAACCAAATATATGCTCCACCAGCAACGTTTCCATGGGGAAATATTAATATATCCACTCAATGCCGGTAATGAGTTTTCATGAGGCAAGTACATGTCCACTGTCTGTACTAATAACTCCCCGGTAAAGATATCTTCCATCACAATCTATCTCATTAGTTAATGTTGATACATTATATGATAATGAGAACCAACAGGTCCACCAGTCTGTGACTACTAAAAACAAAATACTCATCTGACAATTGAGAAATATGTCTTCTCTCGGAGGCCATTTTTCCTGTCAACCTCTTCACAGTATTTTTAATAGCTTTTGTGATTAAATACATGTCTTTATTTCAAGTACTTTACTTTTAATGATCACAGTAGCAGAATTTAGGCATTTAGAATAAAACTATTAAACAACATAGCCTTGTTTTATTTACTAATCAAATGCACAAGTTTATTTTTTACATAGCACAATAATGTAGAGGTGCAAATGGTTAACTAGTGCACTTATTCACTACTAAGTGTACCCTTCTGCAACTCTAAATAGGCTGAAAGATCTAGAAGATATTCATATTTATGTGAGATACAAAAGCATGTCAAGCCAACCATACATTTTCCATAATTTACATAAAGAAATATATGTTAAAGCAGGATGTCATTTATGTCAAGTGCCCATTACCACCTACTGTATTATGGACTTATGTCAACAAGCCTTAAAAATAATGCCTCACTAATAGCTCCTCATTTTATATTGTGACAGCAACTTCTTAACACATGACACTGGACACATTTACTAGCGTACACATTATTGGACCAAAGTTAATGAAGCATGAAGCATGCTGGTCTTTACAATGCTTCTAAATGGTACCATCTATGGTAATATGAATAAACAAGATGCACCTCTCTAATTCAGCATGATTTCCATTGGCCTGGAAGTTTGCTGTGGGCTGTCAGGAATTTGTATTAAAGAATGGCTTGTTTAATATTATTTTGTTCGTATTTTAGGTAAATGTTAGGAGTATTCATAACTCCAAACTATACTGATTTTGGCAGAATTGTCTAACTCCACAGCCCACAAAGAAAGGGAGTTTATGGGAAAATGGGGGGAGTTTTGACCAAATATGTCAATTTGTGGGCAGGACCAGGTAAATAGTGGGATTTGAAATGTTGGGAGCTATGTGTATGCACTAAACAGTGCATATCTGAAAGGGGACTCAAGTAAGTAAATATTTCAGGTTATTGGGCCAGATCCTGAACTAAGTCTGACAGGGGACATACGCAAGTCATTTGCATACGTCCCCTGTCCTGGAACATCTGCGCATGTGCGCAGATGTTCCGACAGCTTAAGTACTAATGTGTGTAACAAAGTTATGTACGTCAGTACCTACGCTGAAGCTGCAGACCCTTCAGTTACGATGGCTGTATCCCCACCATATAGGCGGGGATAGCCATGTAAATGAGGGGTCAGGGAAGGGGAAGCCACGTTACGGCCATATGGCAGCAGACCTAGTTATAAAAGTTAAGGTAGTTAACATAGGAGTGTCCAGATTTCCTACTGACAGCGGGGAGTGCAGGGGGCATGGGATCAGGATCTGGCCCATTGACCCTGCTTCACTCTTAAGTAAGCACTCTGGGACTGATCCAGACCTACACTCGTGTGCGGGTATATGGCGGTCGTATGCGTAAACACAGCATTTGTACTTACTGCGCATGTGTGGGGCAGATGATACGCTCATGTTATGGTATGAAAATCTTTGCGTATGGGCCTTAATCGTAAACGCTTCGTATTACCGATCATGGGGGCGTGCCTGCCATACGAAAGCCGTAACCACGCACCGAGGGCGGGGTGAGGCATTTAAATTGTACAGTATGGGCGTGCTAAGCGCCATTAATACGCATTGAATGTACGCGCGGCTGCGGCTATGAACACAAAAGTTAGGGTAGGGTTTGCCGAGCATATGCAAGCTAAACTAGCTACGAGCACGGAGAGTGCCTATTACCGCGCATCGGTGGTACGTTCGGCGTAAATACGCTACACACAGGAGTGTAGTTCTGGTTCAGGCCCTCTGTGTGTATTTTTATGATCAGATAAACTGCGCAAGTCCAGAACACAAATATATGCTCATAAACCATGGCCGACTGATCCACAAGTAGGAGCACCTTGCGTAAACTAACATACGCATGGGAAAGTTCAGATAGCCCTCGACCACTCGTAAGTTGATGAACCATATTGATGGCTGTGAGGCCATGTCTCTTCTCTTACTTAGTTCAGGCCACACCTGCTGTTTATTTATAAGCAATGGATGTTTTTTTTAGATGAAACAAATAAAGGCTCATTTTTGAAATCCTATGCTGATTTTTCATTTTGTGCAAGACTTTAGTCTAGTTTTTGAAGGTTTTTTCTTATTTTATTTTGAGACCAAACACTGTTACATTTACTTATATTTAACTGTATTGGTTGTTTGTGTTGTTTATCTTAATTAATGTATATTTTTAAAATGTTTATGAAACATATGTCGTACCGGATTCAGAAATGCATGTGTCTAAAGTACTCAAACATATGCGCACATAACAAGGCTACTCCCATGACACTCCCCTAGCATGGACGGGTTTTTTTTACGTACGTGTGTACGCCCTCAAAAGCTCATTTAATTGCCCCACTGCCCAACTTCACGTAATTTCACACGCACAGAAGGCAACCACGCCCCTCCGTACATATGTCCCTAAGTGCGATTCAGAAGTCCGTGCTTAATGTACTTCCGTGCCTAAATCCTACGTAACTTGCGTGGAAAAAGTTACTACGCATGCACAGTTAATCTGCTCCTAAATATACGCACGGCAAATCACACAAAATTTTTCTGTGAATACGGTCGGTTATGATTATTCCTATTTAAAATTTTATTTTTAATGGTTACTTTTGTTTACATATGTTAATGAGAGTATGTTCATTCCCCCCCCCAAAAAAATTACATTTTCATATCCTAATCAGTGTGTTTAGTTACGTATCTTTAATTCATAAGCCATTTTAAACACCTAAGCGTATGACTGAATCACAGCTCATTATACGCAGTAACGACCTTATGCAGCACTCATGACACAGGGGGAGTGGTTATATGGGTTCTTTCTTTGCTCTGAATCGGTATTGCGGATTTTTTACATGCATATATTTAGGTAAGTTCGCAATTTTACTCTTAACTGTGAATTAGGTCTGTTATTACCAGTTCAGGGCTAGAGGTTGTGCTTTTTTCTTTTTTCTCCTTACACTTAAATTTCTAGCTATGGCCTGAGTTTGAAGAAGTGACATTGCTCGAAAAGTTTATAAATTCTCCCTCAACTAAATAATAAAAAAAAAATGTCTCAGAGCTGCCATTTCTTATAGCGTGATCTTTTTGCAAGGTTTGAGAATTCTTGTGCCCACATTCTGTCACGCTATGACTTAGGATTTTAGTCTTTTGGTCAAAATGTGCAATGATTCCTATTTGACCTCACGGATGTATATATCTTACCATTCCTGAGTAAATTACCCCTCCATAAAAAGTACAGCCAGCGATTGTGCAGAGGCTTACATGATCCATAGCACCAATGTGTGAGTTTTATGGCATTTTATGCTGAAGTTTTCTCAAAAATTATAGCACAATCCTGTCACTATAAAACCAGATGATAGGTAATAACAGACAGGGGGAGGATTTCAACAATTTTTTTTTGTTGTTCCTGAAGAAATTGATCGTTTTTTTTTTCTTCTTTGCTTTTCCATCAAGATACAAAGACTCTTAAGCAAATGAACACGGTGCCTCATTTTTACTTATGATAAAATAACTTGATTGATACAGTGTAGTGCATTTAATTGCACATCGGCTGATAGTAAAGAAATCTTCACAACAATGTTGCTGCTATCAGCGACACTGATTACGTTTCTGGAGAAGGAGGTTTCGGATCAGAAATCAATGTATGCTTTCTGCTTAAATCTGGTTCTGTAACATACATAGGATCCCTGCAACTTAATTGTATTTAGCTGCAAACCATCCATACTATATTCCAAATTGTATTATTGAGGTGATCCCTATAGCAATTATAGGTTTACATGTATTAATTTATAGGGTGGGACTTTGCTGCGACCACTTAAACAATATGGGATCCCAAAATTGTTAAAGTTGCAGCCTATCGCATCTAAAGTATTTTGGCTTAATTGTTGTTTTACTAGTATGTCATCTGATTGTGCTCTCTTGAGAATGGGATTGGTGCATCCACTTTCCGATACCTCTCCATACATAGGGCTATGTCTAGGGGTGTGTGTGATAGGGGCATTCGCCAAATGTGCAAAGATGATTTAATATTTAGGGTTAAATTAGCCGCTAGTTTAGGTCTAGGGAATGCCAGTTTTCCTTTTTAGCTGTGACAAAAAAATTCTAAATACGGCTCTGACCATCCAGGCATTGCACATGCAGGTAGGCTGTATAAAACACAGTTGCATCATAAAACAGACCTGGCTGCTGGGATTTTGGTGGTAGAATTAAGGTTTAGGTAAAACATTTGCAGTTTCTGTAAAATTATGAGTTATGACTAAGTTTTTTTAAAAAAAAAATGCCAAAATATGAATGAATGTACTTACACCGGGATCAGGCATGGGGCAAGTCAATATGCTCAAAGTGCTGCAATTGTGTATTTTTTCAAGTAAGCCCAACCCAATGTGGAAACACCGTGTACCACACTTTGAACATAAGGTGATAGAGATAGATTAGATTTTAAATAACTCATTATTGCACACATAAGACCATGTTCACACTTAAGTAAGTGCTGCTTTTTCCGTGCGTATATTTAGGATCGGTTAAACTGCACATGCGTAGTAACTTTATTTACGCAAGCTATGTTGGATTTCGGCACGGAAATCCATTAGGCACAGACTTCAATTCCGTGCTTAGTGAGATACGTAAGAAGAGGCGGGCCAGTCCTCCGTAAGAAGGAAGTTATGAAAAGTGGGTGCGGGAGGCATTTAAATGACCCTTTAAGGGTGCGGTTTACAATGTGCGCACGTACTTAAGCAACGGAGGGTTATGGTTGCCCTATGGACGCAGAAGTCAGCTAAAATCCGAAGGAAAAAGTGAAGTGTTGTGGGAGTTGCCTTCCCAGTTAGGCAGGGCCGCCATCATCAAATGCGGGGCCCAGGACCCAGCTGCGAAGCCCCGTCCCCTATGTAACGTCATTGGAGATGTCATATAGGGGCGGGACCGAACAGACACATTTTAACAGCGGGCTGGTGCGCAGGGAAGAATATGCCGGGTATTGAATACTCTGAGCAGCTGGTATCGGCGGTAAGATACCGCCAATACCTGCTACTACAGACCCAGGTGAGTGTCGGCGGGCCCCCATCAGGTTCGGGCCCAGGACAATAGGCCCGGCTGTCCCCCCCTGATGGCGGCCCTGCAGTTAAGTGCGTATTTTTGAGAATCCGTGCATAGTTATTTCACTCTTAAGTGTGGATACAGTCCATAGGTGTTATCTGAGCATGCACAGCGCTTAAAACCACTCAACTAATAATAAAAGATGCTACATGTACGCAAACCAACATGAAGCTAACAGTGATGAAAAAGCGGAATATGACTGAGAAATCTCATCTTCGGGCCCCGCAGCATCTCCTCCCTCACATTCCAGTTATAAACAGTTTAGGGCCATAGCCCGCCTGCGCCCTCTCCCCATTCTATTTCATAAGGCTTTTTTTTTAGGAACCACTATTTTGTCCAAGGTTGACTCTTGAATCTTAATTTCTCTGTAAATAAGTAACTGAATGAAATATTAGGAAATGAAAAGGTGAACCTTTTTGCTTGCATTTATACTTATGCCTAAAAAATGGAATTGGACACATACCTGACCAGTAAATAAAAAGTATCATCGATCATCCATGTTTAGACTATTAAACATCCCTGTGTCATTAGTTCATCTCAGTCCAAAGAAGGACTGCCAGTTTACCAGCAGCCTGCCGCTCCGAGTCTGCATTTGGTTGGAAATCTGTCTTCTGCAGCCTAATGAAATCTGCTAAGATCCAAACAACCTGACTTATTTTTTTGCAAATTGATTGCACAGACCCTGCCAGCTCAGTTTTGCATAACAAAATGTTTTTTTCTTACACTTTTCCTGCATATCTAGGTAGTTATGGCATAGGTGCTAGTTTTTATTTACATTTTTCCTAGTGAAATGCTGCTTTCTGACATCTCTATAATTGCTCGCAAGGAGTAAACAAGTTGGATATATGAGCTATGTCATAAAAATGTGCACTATTCACATGGTTTGTGCTCGTCTGCAGGCAGTGTTTATGATCAGGGGTAATAAGGTGACTGTGTGCTTTGTAATACTGGCTAGAGAGTTCGAAAGACTTTGAGCATGGTCAAAAGTCAGAAAAAAGGAAATAATACATCTGGGAAAACTTACCCACGGAAACCAATCCATGGGTCCTCAGTTCAGAGAGTGGACAGGACGTCATATCTCCAGGAGGCCATAAATACAATATAGAATGTGCAAAAATGGGCAAGTAAAATGGTGCATGGCATAGGTCACAAAGCATTTGAAGATAGACTAGATGAACTGAACATGTATAGATTGGAGCAGGGAAGGGATAGGGGATATGATAGCAGCTTTCAAATATCACAAGGGTTGTAACCAGGTACAAGAGGAACTTTTTTCAAACGAAGATATTTATTAGAACACAAGGGTATGTCAGGGCTGCAGACTCACCCTGAATATCCGGGAGACTCTCGAAATTTGGCCAGTTCTCCCAGTATCCCGGGAGAGCCAGCAAATGTCCCGCAAGCCCTGAAACCCTATGAATCACAAGTATAATCCCTAGAGTTACTAGGCATAGGTGGGACTTGATGATGTCATCAAGCCTCATCCACCCCCTTTAAGACCAGAGATCACATGAGTGATTGACAGGGGAGGAGCTTAATGACACTATTTGCATAAATCACTTGCAGATGCTAGCTGACATTCTCTAGTATGTAATAGGAAAGAGAGGTAGAATCTTATTGGTTGCTATGGGCAACATCTCAGTTTTTCTTTTTGAGAAGTTTAGTAAACCTAGCTCTTTAAATGAATTATTTTAACTAAATTATGATTGTTCTTTCTTATTCTTATATTTTATGAAGTGAACTGGGACTAAATTGACATTGGGCCTGATCCAGAACAACGCATCGGAGCGAATTTACGCGTGGCGGAGACATAAAATCGCCTATTTCTTAGTACTGCGCATGCGCACCATAGAAAATTCGCTCATTAGCGTAGTGTAATTGTGAACGTATGGGCCATTCACGTAATTGTCACGTAAATACTTACGTGTGGGCGTGCCAATTTTACGTGAGTCAAGAATACGTTCGTTTTACGTGAAGTAGGTGGAGGTTTGTATGTAAAGTGTACAGTATGGGCATGCTAAGCGGCGTACGTTCACTTAGTCTATACGTCCGTTAGCGGACGTACGCTGTTACGCGAAAAAAAGTTAAGGTAGGGTTTGGGAAGCGGAACTCGGTGAATTACGTACATTCAAGGGGTGTGCCTGGGGGAGTGTATAGAACATACGCGTGCGAAAATACGTTACGCGTGGAAACGTATTGCACACGTAGTTCTGGATCTACCCCATTGATATTATTGGAGCTCCTTTTTGTCGGTGTCATTATTTATTCTGGCACAACCAAAGAAACAATTATCTGTATAGCACTATATTGGCTATTAATGGTATCAAATACATATTGATGTTCTTATAAATTGACCTTAATAGTTGTCTTATATATTGCTGTTCCTTTATGTGACCAGATTTTCACCAATAGAGCTTTTTTAACATCTAATTTTCCCCTTTTTGTGTGGAAAAATTACTGAAAGGGTTGTTAAGTGGAATAACCTCCTATTTGAGGTGGTAGAGATTAACACAGTAGAACAATTTAAACATGCTTGGGATAAATATAAGGATATTTATGACCTTGGGAAGAATGCTGTCCGTGAAGAGTTTAAATGACAGAAATTGCATGTGGCAACCAATAACATTTTAGCTACTCTGAATCAAGTATATTTTAGAAAATGAAATCTTTAATATGATTGGTCACTATGTGATACATCTCTACTTTTGCTTTTTACAAGCCTCATTACAGATACCCCTGAGCCTGGTCACAAAAATGTGTAGCAATACAGGAGTGGGAGTCAGAAAGGTGAAATGGACCAGTCCATGATTGTCTGAGGGGAAATAAACAAGAGAAATTTGTGTGACTGGGAGAACAGTGAAATGATAGATGAAATGGGCTAGTGGAAAAGTGTCTGTGCATAGGGTTAGTAGAGCAGGAATAGAAGAATGTGTCATGGAGGTGATATAGACTAGAGGAAGAGAATGTGTATGATTGTAATGTAGCAATTAAAGGCTGTGTCCAAGAAATGGACCAGGGGAGGAATGGAAGTCTCACAGTGAATTCTAAGAAATTCTGCTGATCCTGGACTCATAAACGTATTATGGAAAATGTTTATCTGTGTGTTTATATTAACTGAGGGAAGGGCGTATGGTCCAAGGGAAGAGCGCATATCTGACAGTGGCCTGAGAGTTACGCCAACACATGCCGAATGTCAGCTTTACCCAGACTTCCTTGCGTGTGACAGGAGGCTACTGTATATTGCATAGAAAGAGAGATAATAATGTACTGGAAGAGGCATAACAATGTAAATAATAAACTATGGTATATTCATATATTTATTTTTGAAAAACAAATTTGGATATTTTTTTTTTATGTTTGTCACTAATTGAGCATAATTAATGAACAATTTTCTGTCTGAAGACTTGTTTGTAATACGTGACCTTCTCCCCAAGTTCAGGTGCACAAAGCTTGCAATTAAATGTGATGTCTTCCATCCAGTTTTAATAAGGCTGTGTAAAAAATACCAGAGCAGGCTATTTGCCCTCTGCTGCCTGGTATGCCCAGTAGTGATAATAACACGGATATGTCCTCCCAGAGGTGGCTGCACAATGACCTGTGAGGAATAATTGTAAGAGCACAGTGGCACTGATAGATATTATTACAGATTGCCTGTTTTGGCCGGAGCTTTGCAGCAGGAAAGCAACTTGTCTTGTTCACAAAGTGCTAGTGTTTCTGCTGTTATCCCCAGCATCAATATAAGCCATTCTGTCAGCAGTCTGGCTGTGGTCAGCAGTAATGTAAATATTTGTAGGATGAGTGTGTTGTACAGGCTTCAATCTACTGGTGTAAATGTGTTCTGTAAGTATATGCTGGAAAACAGATTTCCATTCATTCAAGAAACAATTGTCTTTGTTATCTAAGGGACTGTGCTGGTGCTTGAGCCGCAAACCAGACCCAGGCCCATTGCCACTAGCCGGTAGTAGCTGCTGCCAAAACATACTTCCCTTGCGTCAGTGCCAGGAATATGTACAGAAAGGGGATTTATCATTCCTCTGACAACTATCACGGGTATACAAATAGATTTGCATGAAATCCAAAATAGCAGAAATGCTCCAATCATATTGGCTGTTTATGTTCTACGGTTTTATTTCACTGTTTAATCTTAAAATCCTTCTGCTAGTTACTTGGAAAACTCTTCATACGTGATTTTGGATTTATACCTGTAATTGTCTGCAGCACCTGTCCATACCATTTAATGGATATGCTATAGTTACTGTTACTGCCACAGACATAACTGCATGGATAATTTTCTATAGTTACTTATATGGTCATCAATAGACCTCACTTACAAAACAGAAGGTACAATCAGATTTTGCTTAAATAACCATTCGGAGCATTTTCCACCTAAAATGGGCCAGATCCAGAGCTACGTCCGCTAGCGTATTCACGTTAGTCGCTATTTTGCAGGTGTTAGGGCACGTAACTCTAAACATAGTACCATCCTAGTATCAAGAGCATAACTACGAACAAAGGGGTGTGCCAGCCGTAATTCCGCTTTGGATGCAGGGGGGGGGGGCATTTAAATTATACAGTATGGGGCATGCTTTGGCGCGTAAGTACGTGCAGCCATTGCGACCGACAGGATTTACGCTTTGAAATGTTAAGCTAGGGTTTAGAAAGCGTAAAATGGCTAAAGTACATTCGACCGAGGGGAGTGTCAAGGGGAGTGCATAGTAACACTATGCAGTGAAACGTAAAGGGAACGTAGGTCTGGATCTGGCCCATTGTAGCTGCTTCTACTACATGTATATAACCTAAGCCCATGCAATCTGGCGGATTGATGGGTTCACTTGGCATAAGGAGCTATTCAGTTTGTGCACTGCATAGTGGTTTTAACAAGGCAACATTGCTTTTAATGGGGTTATTATTTAAATGTAGTTTAAAATTGTCTGAAAAAGAAAAGTGAAAGCCTCTCCTATTGGTGAATTAGGGCTTTATTTACTAAAGGGTGATCACTTAATTTTCATGTGAAAACGATCTTTATCACATGAAATGTAAGTGATCTTTATTTACTTAGTGCTGATTGCCAGGGCAGCACAGTGGCTCAGTGAGTGGCACTTGTGTCTCATAGCGCTGAGGTCATGCGTTCGATTCCCGGACCAGGCCTTATATGTGTCTTTTCTGTGTGGAGTTTGTATGTTATCCCCATGTCTGCGTGGGGTTCTTGCACACTCCAAAAAAAACATGCTGGTAGGTTAGTTGGCTGCTGAATGTCTGTGTTAGGAAACTTATAATATAGCTACAATGGGGCAGGGAGTAAATGTGAAATATTCTTTGTAAAGTGCTGTGTAATCTGATAGCAATATATAAAAACCTGTTAATAAATAGAAAGAAATTACTGTTTCCATGGCAATCAATAACAGTTTTGTTTGTGCTCTCCAAGGCTCAGATTTACTAAGCTTACTAAGTGGAGATGTTGCCCATAGCAACTAATCAGATTCAAGCTCTCACTTTCCTATTACATACTAGAGAATGTCAGCTAGAACCTGAGTGGTTGCTATGGGCAACATCTCTGCTTTTTCAAACCCACAGCTTAGTAAATCTGGCCTCAAGTCGTTATTCTGAAAGTGTCGGAGTTGAGACTGTTACTGTACTCCAACAGTAAAAATGAATTCCAGCGGCCACCACCAAATAACTATATATACTATTTGTATATGTATACTTTATATACCTTTGTGCATAACATTTTATTTTAAATATATTTGTTTTATAAATGTGTTAAATAGTAAAAAAAAGCCACACATATACGCAAATTTGTATTTATAATATATATTTTGACCACTAAATAACCTATGAAACACTATTGATGATTTAGAAGGCAAAAGATGCCACTGCACTTTTTGCATTATACAGGGGAGGGGTCAAATGTGGGGCAGGTCAACTGCTGGAGCTCTGAATGTCGCACCAGCATACTACACCTGTTAACGTGACCTGAGAGTAATATATTTTGTCCTCACAGTATTGATGAACACATACATTTGTTGCTGACTTGATCGTAATCTCTTTAGCGGATTTATAATGCACAATGTAATGAGTTTGTGAACTTGAGGTTAGAAGGGCAACTTCTATTGCTATTGGTTTCTATTGATACTCAAGGTCATTGTTCAAGTCTGTAAATAGTGTTTTAGTTTCTAAGTATCATCCTTAGTTATTTTAGTTTTTATATT
>WWET01000333.1:472174-484509 GCA_011038615.1 Limnodynastes dumerilii
GGGCCTGATTCAGAATTAAGAAGGTGCTTAAAATAAGAGAGGAAAGTTACTCCTGGGCTAAACCATGCTGATTGCAGGGGGAGTCAAGTTAATTGTATTCTTTGCATGCAGGGATATACCTTTGAATTGCTTACTGCACACAGATACTGACCAGCTTTACTATCACACTGTTATTTAGACTTGGGATAGGAAACATCAACTCTCAACTCTAATATTGTTTGCAACAGATGAAATATGACTCCCCTGCAATCAACATGGTTTAGACCAGGAGTAACCAATTTCAAGCACATACTTAAGTCTGGATCCAGCCCTTTGGGAGTAGTGGGAAAACAGGTGCATATATGGACCTCTTCTTAAACATGTTGCAATATGTGAAGTGCAAATTAATTTTCATTACATTGGGGCTGATTCAGATCTGCACTTCTTTTTTTTAAGGGCAAAACAGGTGCAATTTTACACTTGAGCAAAACCATGTTGTAATGTGAAAGGTTAAAAATTAACGTTCATTATTTTGCATGCAGGGAAAATTATTTGCTTTAGAACATAGCACTTTCTATGAGTAATCTGCAAATTAGAGTTGAGCTAGGAAACTTCACCTCAGAACTCTAATACTGTTTTCATAGTTAAAATTTTCCTTCCCTCACAGTTCAAATGGCTTTGCCCAGGCCTACACTTGCACCTGTTTTGCCCTAACTCTCAAACTTTGTATTATTCCCATTGTGTGCAGGAAAAAGTCTTTGCTTTTGCACATAGATCTCACATACTACACACTGCAGCTTCATGTTTATTCAGAGTTGTCGACTTTTTAAAGTTTCCCTCCTGGAGATCCCAGAAGGAAGCCATAGAAGCCTGAAAGGCGGCAGGGATTAGTGACATGATTTATGCAATCTATAGTAGTTACCTTAGTACATCTAATATAACATCTGGAGGGTGCATGTGCACTTTGCGTGTGTAAGTGGGCCATCAGACGGACCTAATCGCACAGATTAAACACAGGGTTGCCGACTCTCCCGGAATATCTGGGAGACTCACGAAATTTGTCCAGTTCCCCCGATATCCTGGGAGAGCCGGCAAATCTCATGCAAGTGCCGCCACCTGTCAATCGGTACTGTAATCTCTAGTGTTTTCGTGCTAGGAGGGGCTTGATGACATCATCAAGCCCCGCCCATCCTTAGTAACTCTAGGGATTTCAATAGAAATTGAGAGAGGGGGCGGGATTTGTGGGAGATTTGCTGGCTCTCCCGGTATGCCAGGAGAACTGTCCAAATTTCGGGAGTCTCCCAGATATTCCGGGAGAGTCGACAACCCTGTGTTAATCTGTAAATTAGACTTGAGCTAGGGAACTTCCTCATTTCACAGTTTAAATTTGCCTTCCCTTGCAGTTCAATATTGTTTTGCCCTTACTCTCAAAGGACCGGATCCACGGGTCCGTACGATTGCCCACTTACACCCGCAAAATGCGTAAGAGCACCCTCCAGATGTTAGATTAGATTTACTAACATAACTACTATCGTACTGAACATAGTTCTTTATGATGGAATTTCTGTACAAATGGGCAGTGCTTCCCTTCCACACACTAAGGTGGGCAGGGGAATCATTTAAATTTTACAGTGTGGGTGTTATCACCCACTTACGAGCAGTTCAGCAGTTGGATGGACCGCTCATCCACAAGTGTTACTTAAGGCTGCCTTGTGGCAGTGTAAGTCACACTTTTTGCGCATTAGAGAGGAGAGTGATGGGTAGTTCACCCGTCCAAACTGGATCTTCCCCTTTTGGGGTCAGGACAAAACAGGTGTAAGTGTACACCTCATCGAAACCATGGTGCAATGTGCATGACTCAGTGGGGAAAAGTAAACTCTTTTCCCTGCATGCAAAATGTTTTATTTAACTTGCACATGATTTTGCTGAGGTCTACTATTACATATATTTTACATTTACTCTGAAACTCTGGATCCGTTCCAAAGTCCAAAAATGAATTTAATGACAGAGATCCATCCTAATGGAATAGCCAAATCCATACATAAAAACCCCTAATAACTGACATACTCTGTTTTAGTTAATACACACTTTCATGTAATTATTTGCACCTGTGGTTTGCACCTTTCTTGACAAAAATATATTTATAACAGGAGCATTGTATTTTATTTTATTTCACCTTGTTGATCTTTTTGGATGCGTTTGCAATCTCAGTCCTTGTTACAAGCTTTTTTTTCCCCCCGTGCCTTGGATGTAAGCGTATAGTTGGCTTTTAGATGTAAGAATGAAAAATGAATGGCTCTGTCTTTAGGAAGTAGAGCCAGAGTGCTCAGTTCCTTCATATCACCTCCAATAAATGCATTGAGCCCCCCCTCCATCTGTCCCCTCCTTCCAGACACATAGACGCGTTTTTGAGGCGGACAGCTATATTTTTCAGAGCGCCTTGCGCTGAGAGATTTCTGCTCTCTGCCTGACACTAGACACCAGGAATATTTCCTGAAGTCGGGGGAATTTTGAAAGGATAGAGAAAAAAAAAGAACATGCTGCAGCGAGATTTTCAGGTAGACGAAGGAGCGGGAATGGCCAACTAAACGATTTAACCCATGAGGTGTCTTCAGCGCTGCTCAGTGTCATATGGGAGGAGACCAAACACAGATTCAGTGAATGTAGAAATAATTAGCAAAACTCGAAGGAAGACTAAGGTCCAGATTTACTAAGCTGCGAGTTTGGATAAGTGGAGCTGTTGCCTATAGCAACCAATCAGATTCTTGCTCTCACTTTCTTTTTACATAATAGAGAATGTCAGCTAAAATCTGATTGGTTGCTATGGGCAACATCTCCAGTCTTCCAAACCCGCAGCTTAGTAAATCTGGCCCCAAGTCAAGTTCTAAGCTATTTGATTATAGACACATCAGGAAATAATATGTAAACAGCATATAACAGTGTATGAGCCAGCATAAACAAAGTAAATATGTTGTTATATGTTTCTTTACGCATAAAGATATGGGATGTGAGCAAGAGTTTAATTATAGTGAGGGAGGTGCAGTTCCAGGTAAGGCTTATGTGAGATATATTTAGCAGCACTTTCATACGCTTGCCATGCATGTCCACACATTAATGACAGTTTGCTAAACAGCTTGGCCATTCTGTCTTTGGAATAAAGCAGCCCTTGGCATTCAGCCGTTAGCAGAATTAAGGCTTGCTCACTTGTAGGGTGCCGAACTCTCCTTCAGCACAGGATGAGGATGCTGTGTGTGTGTTGCAGGCCCTCACTGGCAGCGAAGGGATCATATCTTTGGTTAAAAAGAATCGTCTGGCATTCTCATAGAATTTATTTCCCCCGCTGGTCTTGCCAGCCAGATTTTTGCATGCGTGCATGAATATTCTGACGAGAGCTGGGACTGGAAGCATCCCACGGCTGCACAAAGACGCAAGTTTGGCCAGCTCCTTCTCTAGGAAGACAAATTGATGGCCGTGCAAACAAATCATTTCTATTTGCCAGTGCCTTAACCATCACACACAACAACGCGAGGAACAAAAGATAAAATAGCCCAATCAATCTGTTTAGCAACATATGCTTTACACAAGGATTTGGATATGAAGGTGTCGAGGTGGCAGATAAAGCTCTGTTATGTCACAGTCTAATTTTATGGCCTACAGTATGTTACTATTATAGAAATGTGAATGGGTTATGGAGCAGAGTTTGCTGCCTTCCTGACGGGAGCCAGTTATCAAGCTGAACCAGCAGTGCATTGGAAGGGGGCGAGTACACACAGAGAATCACATTTCAGGAAACGGTCTCTCAGCATTAATTGTAATAAGTGTAATATATTCAATTGGTTTTCCACAGTAACATGGAAACCATTACTGTGACAATAGTTCTTTTATTTGCATGACATTTTTTTCACACATGTCCAGGGAACAGATACAGTATTATGATGTTTATCTTATAATGCAAGATATTATTACGGCACTCTATATTTGGCCTTTGTGTTGTTTAGACCTTCTATATATTTTCTTTTTTTAATGCTTTTGTGCAGTTCCCATTTCTCTCGGTCATTTTTGCATAGTACAATTTTTTTTCATACTAGTCCTATTCAGTTGAGCATTGCAGTGCACAGAACAGCAAAGGGAGAGGTAGCCTCAAGATTAAGACAGCCCATAGGTTCTGCTTAGGCTTATTGGGGAAGCCAGCTGCGCTGTTTCCTGTCTCTCCTGCATAACTGGACACTCCTATATGTGTCCATCAGTGTGGACCTTTAAGATATATTACAATAGATTAACACCTGAGGCTAGATTTACTAAGCTGCGGAAAAGGAAGAGATGGAGATGTTGCCCATAGAAACCAATCAGATTCTAGCTCTTACTTTCCTATTACATACTAGAAAATGTCAGCTACAATCTGATTGGTCTGGCAGTATGAACAAGGGGGGAGTGATCTCCCTCTCTCACTGCCATAAGCCTGCTTTATGGCAAATCTGCGGATCGGAGGTTGGTACGACTGCTCATAATCTTAAAATCCACCCCCACTGTACAATTTAAATGCTCCCCCCCACCCAACTTGGCAGGCTGAGGGGAAGCGCAGCCCATTTCTATGGAATGCTAGGTTACTTTCAAAACACTAGCGTAACAACAGTCAAAACTCCCCACTTGTGCACTTTGCGTGTGTAAGTGGGGTGTCGAACGCAAGTCAGGAGCTAGCCCATTGTGATTGAAAATATACTCCACATGTTAGGTTTTGAATAAAAGACCATTTTCTTTTTAAGTTTATATGACTTTGTTGATTTTGCTGATCCGTGCAATAATACATATACCCCTAGATATGTTGTACACCCTGCTGACTCTCTTGTGGGATTTTCAATAGGGGATATGTGTAATATAGCGATTATCTGCTACATGCATCCAAGCAAAAGTACACAGCATCCACACACACATCTTTCTGTGGAGCAGCAAAGGACATTTGTCTTTGCGAATTGTGGTGAGATTTTAAAGAGCGGATTTGACAGGAGACATTTTGCTGACATGGAATATTTTGTTCACTTCTGACTCTGGAATAAGTGCTACTTCTGTCACAGTGATTGATTTATATTTGTTTGAGGCCACATTGCTGTGTACCGTTTGCTGCCACCGTTTCCTCTCTTCTTTTGGTGTTGATCACTTACACTATGTACAACGACACCTTTCTACTAACTCACACTATTTCCAAGTGAGATGATAGAAATTAAATGTAGATTTTTTTCACATTTAGATATCTATTTCTCATGCATTGGATTGAACGGCTCTGTTAATTCTGATTGGGACTTATGCAATATGCTAAGTACTGTTTATATACTCAATAAACTTTTATGGCTAAAGTCTTTTTCTTTTAACATATCTTAGCTTTTTTTTTCTTGATTTTTCTGAGAAACACATTTGCGTAATCACTCGACATTGTCATATTTTAATGACGTTGTTGATTTGGGGGTTTACACCTAAGAATTATGGTTGAGGGTCTGTTACGTAGTTTTCGTCTTGCCTACGTCCAAAGACAAAAATGACATAACTGTGAATTCAGACCAAGTTTCTCAAAGCTTCTGTATAGTAATAATTATTGCAAAACAAAATGGTTTATGTATCGCTGTTGCATTTGACGGTTATGGTTTTCAATATTTGGGGTTTTGTTACCTTGAAGCATCTGTTCAGCAGACACTAGCTTGCCAAAGTAATCCTAATTTCCATTATCTGTGACAATGTGAGCCAAGCCAGGAAAGTTTGGCATAGAAACTTTTGCACAGAGCTCACAGATTGTTCCACCATATGAAGCCAAGCCAGATTCTGACTATCTCCCATAAATCAAGTGTTCTTTTCTGGGACTGAGTCTGATGAAAATCTACTGTCTCCAAACAGGATGGGACCATTTGTCGGACTGTTCTCTTTTTTTGTTCCTGTCAATTTAGCACTGTCCCCATACGGACCATTTTAGCTTGTTTTTAAACATAATCTAGATTACACCCAAAATATATGTCTAATTTCTGAAAAGTTCATATGAATTCATGTTGCATCGACAATTTTTCTGCCAATTTCCTGCATTGTTCTGGTGATGTAATAGCTACAACCTGTCGGCTAGTGATCAGGCTTTGGCATTGGAGGTAATTGTTGATGTTGATGTCCAATTTGTTTGTTGTAGCTTGTAACCAGAGGAGGAAGGTGACAGACTCAGGCCCCATATCAAGGAGATGGTACGCAAGTCTGGATGGGCGGGACTAGACAGAGCCAGGCAGTACTGGGGTGGAGCTGGGCACCGCTGCCTGATAGAAGCTCATACATGGAGTACTAAGTGCTGTTTTAAGCTGTGAGCCTCTGACAGATTGCTTACAGTGCAGGGGGAGCAGCTGCCATGGGGCCTCCACACCACCAGGCCTCTTAGCGGCCCTCTCTTGTACACCCTGTAGTTATGCTCCAGCTTGTAACATGTAATGACAAATTTTTCATCACATATATAGGGCCCGATTCTATTTAACGCAAAGCCCACGTTATTTTGGTTGCGAAGGTAAGTGTGCTTAAAGCTAGCTATCACGGTAGCCAAAATACGCACTTCTATGGGGTGCGTATAAAAAATCTGCGATAAAAATTCACACATTTACCTTCACAATCAAAATAATTCTGCCCTCGCGTGGAAGCAGGCTCATATAATTGCCAACATCAAAGTCATTTGCCTTTGGCTGGTTAGAATGCCACACCTTGCAGCCTGTAAGGGCTATTAAGATAACCTGTAGTGAATTATAGGAAGACTAGCTAGCTTATTATTTCATTATAAACATTGTTTTGCTACAAGTACTGTTTAATAAAAACATTTTTCTCTAATGCACTTTAGGGATGCATATAGGGCTGGATCCAGACCTAGTTAAGTGCTTGAACTTAGTTACTCCTGGGCTAAACCAAGTTATTTATTTAAGGGGGAGTCAAGTTAATTGTATTCTTTGCATGCAGGGATATACCTTTGAATTGCTTACTGCACACAGATACTGACCAGCTTCACTATTACACTGTTATTTAGACTTGGGATAGGAAACATCACCTCTCAACTCTAATACTGTTTGCAACAGATGAAATATGAATCCCCTGCAATCAACATGGTTTAGCCCAGGAGTAACTAAGTCCAAGCACTTAACTAGGTCTGGATCCAGCCCATAGTGGGTAGAATTTTAGCATGCCATAGGTAACCCATTTTAGCACAGAAATGGCCAGATCCAGACTAAAATGTAAAACCGAATGCATTCCACATTTCCTAAAACCCAGCGCATTTTATTAACACAATTGCAGCTTTGAATCCTTATGCAAGTACATCGGGCTGCGTATAAACACATTACAGCCAAGCACAGTACAACTACTATCCCAGAAATATTTTGCCATCCACATGCAAGTGCAGGGTACTGCATTGTATAGTGGAAACAGATTGTTGGCCATCAGCAGCTTCCTTTACTTAGACAGTCCCCGTAACTGGTGCAAATGTTTTACTTTAAGCTTTTTTGTACTTGTATCTGCTGTCGGGTCTGGGTTGGGTTCAAGTACGTGACTACTTCCCTCTGTCCCATCCCATGCACCTCTGAATTGAAGCAGTTGTAAGATTGAGTTGCGTTTGGGCCTGGATCAACCTGGAACCCCCTATTCTCGGCGCTCTGGAGGTATTGGTTAACTTAAGAGCACACCCCTGTCATACAGCACACCCAGGGAAGAACGAAGGAGGCAGCCAGGAACCCGCCAGCCAGCGTAACTTCCTGCTTCAGCTCGAAGGGTTGTGTCTTCCCTGCACCAAACCTTAAAACCTGAACCTAGCGTTAAATGTTGCTGACAACCTATGCCCCATCTGAAAAGAAATAAACATGTTAACAAAATCGCAACTAAAAGGGAGGGAAGAAATTTTCTAAGGGGGGTAACATGTCTGCCTAAACCTTATATATCCACCCCATTAAACCCACCCCTTAACCCTCCCCCTATGACCTAACCACCCTTCCATAGCTTAAAATTACAATACTCATAGTGCTTGGTGAAATTGCCACTGCAGTTGGGTGTTTACCCTCTTTCTTGCCATTTTTGGCATTTTCTCCCTTGATGTAAAAAAACATAAAAACAAAAACAAATCTCTTGTCTCTAATGTCTGTAACAGTTGCTGATACCTTTCTATACCCATTTTAAAGTTTCTGCTACTCAGAACTATAACAAGGTGCTCACTTGGAAAATGAACATGACCATACAGGTGTGAAGCATAGACGAAAGCAGCTCTGATCCTTGGGAAGACATTTCTTCCTCTGGTTAAACCATGTCACGCCGTGTAGGCGGCAGAGCTACGTCCTTTCCTGTTCTCTAGCTATCACAGCACAAGACACGTATCCTTTGCAGCCACAGAGGTCAACAATTCTAATAACAATGGGCAGATAAAGCGACAGGACCAGAAATGGTTATACAGCGCATAGAGCGTTCGGTACATTGTGCACTGTTAAAGTGTCCTCTTTACTGTCACAGAGCATTTTCTAAATTGTGTTTTGTGGACCTAGACAGTAATATTTCTGGAGCATGTTCACTAAAAATAATTAAAAATCGCTAGCAAATACTTTTTGCAATGACGATGACATTCTTGTGTACATAGATTTCAAACCATTATTCCCTTGGAAACCTTTCAGGAATTAACATAATGTAATTTGACTGTATATCTTTTATGCGTGCTTTTTGTTTGTAAAATCAGTTTTGTTCACGTGATTTCCCAAACTCTACAATGTGTGATGTGAATGAGTATTACGACACAAAGAGGAAGTTCATTGAGACAATGGGAATATAATGATGTACAGCAACACAGATGATAAGGAAACAAGGAAGCTTATATGCTGGATACACAGGGGCTGACCCAGACCTGAACATATGCCGGATGGCGTAGCATATCAGTGCGTTTTATAGCCATGTTATAACCATAATATAGCCATATTATTTACATGCCACATTTTATTAGAGGGAGGTGGTGGAGGGATGTAGTCAATGTACAGTTATGTCAAGCTTACGCAATTATAAAAGGTCCAGACCCCAAGGCAGGTGTAAGTATGCACAGCTTACGGTACAACATTTGCACCAGACACAGGTGATGGGGCTGGTGACGGCTAATGCTCCACAACCTATTTCAGACTATTGGGTTAATATTTAACCTTCCAAATGCAGTATAAATGGTATGGGAATGCTGCTTTATGCATTGTGTTGGTTTAGCTCATTTCATTCTTGACTATACTTTTAGTCCATTCGCATTTTCACTGAAGTCTCCCACAAAGCATTACCACCAGTTCCAGTTTTCATGACAGTGAAGTACCCTGCACTTGCATTTGGGTTGTCGGAGAAATGGAACATAAGTATGAACTTAGCTGCATTGTGATTGGCTGCATGGTGTTCGTTTGAAACCTGTCGTACTTGTCTGCGAATCCAGAGCTACAGTTGCATAGGCCGTTGGATCCTGTTTAGGCCCCCCGTTATTTGGAGAATATGTGCAATTTAAAAGAGACTTTGAACAACTTACGTGTGCCTTAAATTTTCTGCATGGATCTGTGTCCTTCCGAACGCAGATCTATGCGTAAGTGCTTACCATTGCCCACTCACCTTTATCTGCATACCTATATCTGTACCCCAGCCCTTCCTGCTACCCCCACCCCGCGTGTGGGGATTTGGTATGCAGATGTCTTGGAGAATGCTTAGTCCTTCATCCTTACTTATTTACTCTGCCTGCATCTATCTAGCATCATATTTATGCTACAGACAGATCTTTTCTCTTATCCAGACAGGTAACAATAGGCAGAATAAACCCAGCATCCAGTTGAGTATTTGGTTAATTCCAACAGTAGAACATTATGCAATGTGCTCTATAGATCAGTATTTATTACAATCACATCGTTGCTAAGGTAGCGCCTTTTACACTTTGAACAACAACCAGAAACGCAAGCAATATGGGGCAGGGAGGTGGGAAATAATTTTCCAAAACACGGCGCATTATGGATATATTTGACAACATTAGCAATGTAAACTACAGATTGAGCATATCAAGAAAGAACTAGCAGGGAGAGGATTTTACAGTAATGCCAGGAAACGGAGCGTCTGTGATTTTCATGAGCAATCATCAGTTATGGAGTAGCAAGTTCACAAATCAGAAATGATATCTTCAGGCAGCGCTGTCAAGTACTATTCAAATAACACCAGCCTCGCCTGTGAATAACAGCAGACATTTTGAATTAATTAATCAGAAGAGATAGCCTGATCCCTCTTCTCATTAGTCTGCAGGTCGGGAACAGGGAGATGTGTGTGATGACGATGATAGTCTTGTCTTTAATGGTGATTTATGAAGATTCAGGATTGACTGAGCTTTGTATGAGGGCTTCGGGTAAACTAAACCTGTGTTTTTCATTACCAATGTCAAGCAAGGGAGGACCATATTTCCTTCATTTCTCATAAGCCTGTGTATAGTAAATAATGTTAATCACTATTGGCTAGATCCTAAGATACGATAGCGCTGCGATGGAACGCAGAATGCAGCGGTGCCGGGGATCTGAGTGCCTGGGAAACCACTCCTATAGCTTGCGCAGAATCCCGATAGCTCGACCCTACCTTAACATCTCCAAACTGACCCCATTTAACATGGTTGCAGATCATAAGTGGGTATTGCTTGATGGCATGAATCCCCGCCTATACTGTAACTTGTAATACTAAAATCCTGCCACTTGCAACAACTCGCCCCCAGTTATTCCGAAGTTGAGACCTCTAGTTATCGCTTTTGGTGTTTATTAGTTCTCTTCTCTCCCAAATAAAGCACATACAACACAATACCTGGTTGGCAACTTTTAGCCTGGGTGCATGCTAAACGTAAGTAAGTGGCCGCAGATATTCACCCCCACCCCTGCCCCCCACACAAAAATCATACCCCAAAAATATAATCATAACTTCCTGTGCCATCTTTTCATGTTTCCATACAGTGAATAACTGTCAGTATTCTGATTGGTGAATAGCTGTGGCCATCCACCAATCAGTATGTTGGCAGCCATTCACTGTCTGGCTGTTGGTTTGAAGTCAGGTAGATCATGCTGCTGTGTATAATCCACAATCAAAGTCTGAATGAAAGTACCCTGCTAAATAGATTACACCTAGGTGCACTGCATTCTATCAGGAGAATAAGGAAGATTTAACAAACATCATAAGTAAAGTGGTTTATTTGACTTAAAGCAGTATCATACCTGTAACACAAAATACAGTATTCCTTAAATGGCTTCATTCATTCTTAAGCGTCTGTTGAACAAGTTTACAATATCATGCTCCAGTCAAGTGAACTAACATTACAACATGTCAGGATGATAAAATGTCCCAGGCCAGTGAAATGTCTGTACAGGGTCTTGTAGACTAACTGCTGACAAGTATATGGATTAACATTGGTTAGTATGATGGAACAGTAAGTTAATGGACTGCAGATTGTTGTAACACATCTGTATAACAAGCCCTGATGTGGAGAAATAAGATTGGAATGATGAATAAAGTATCACTCTTTAGTCTGCTGCCTTAGTTAGGACATGGCAGCGTCTTTTGAAGTTACTTTGATAAATAATGTATTTAAAAGAAAGTCAGTGCATTCAATAATGTGGAGTTGGACAGTATTTTGGGGACCTGTGTACTATATTCCTGTGCGGATGTGTGGGAAGAGCTGTTAGACACAGCAGTTTCAGACCTTTTTTACAAGCTTATCTTTGCAACTGTCAACTGATGCTGTAAACCTTTACTACCAGCCGTTAACTGACTCTGCTTTAATTATAGGCAAATTCCTCATTCTGTCCTAAGAGGAAGTTCCAGCAGTTCTATATTTACAGCCCATAACAGAGTTACTAACCCGCTGATACAGATGTCAGCTTCATAAAGGAAGCCAGCTCTTGCCAGCGAGAGCTCACGGCCAGATCCATGCTGCACACGGAAGGTCAAGAGAGGAAATTACAAGTAAAAGTGAATGGAGCTCGTATTAATTTTCAAGGTTACCTGGGCCGATCCTACATAAACAAGCAATTTGGCTTCCCTCTTTGTGTCTGCAAATGCTAGTATACGTACAAACTCACACAGAGACTGACGCCAAATTGAATGCTTGCCAGTTTGTGTATGATAAAATCTGCATATTAGCACTGAGCAGGTCCACAAAGAGAACAGTTGTATATGTGATAATACAGACTAGGACACAGGGACTACCAGGGTCAGGGCCGGAGCTCTGGGCTGGAGTCTCTGGACATCCTTCGGCCCATTGCCTCCCCTGACCCAATGGGCCTGATCCAGAGCTACGATGTAGCGCTGAGCGTCCTAACGCTCAGCGTTACATCGCT
>WWET01000333.1:485543-501577 GCA_011038615.1 Limnodynastes dumerilii
TAGAGGACCTTTCAAATGCACTTGTTCTGCTCTCTATTGTTAAGTCTCCTGTACAAAATCATCATTGCACCCTGCCCGTCTACATCTTGCTTTGTATGAGGCAGAAGGTCTTATTGTTTGATTTCAGCATCTGAATATTTCTCTCTCTCTCTCTCAGTACAGCAAGGGGCCTCTCTAGTGCTCTATACATATTATGAGAAGGCAAATATGTTTTGGAGGGTGGAATAAATTGCCAAATCATTCAAATAGTGCAGGTTTTATGGCCATGAAAAAAACATTACAAGAATTTGAATGTGCCCATTCATTCCTAAAGAATGATTCTTAAACTGCAGGCTGAAAGGGAGAATGCACAGGTGTTACGGAGTGAGCCGCTCGTTCCGACGTGCTCAACATATGCTCTATATTATTCCCATTATTAATTGTGGTAATAACATGTAATAGTCATCCGATGAGATACAAATGGATGCCATTCAATAGATTGTCCCGACAGCTCAGCAATTACCCAGACAGCTCGCAGTCAGAAAATCTGTTCAAATCTGAGATTATCACAGATACGCTGTTGACAATGGCACCTTGTCAGGTTTAAAGGATGTGCATAATCTTTATCTTAATTGGCCTAGTTTATTAATTATTCTTATAATCTATTCTTCATAATTTTTTTTATTATTCTTTGATTTAACCCTGTACCAAATTTGAGCATTACTTGCCTCTGTGGATTTCTAATGCTATTGCAAGATTAAAAAAAAATAAAAAATAATAATAATAATTAGCCATTTCTTTTTTATCCTCCTTATTATTTTGCAGTATTTTTGTTGCTTGTGGCAATATCATGTGTCTCCATTTGTGTTTCTAAAATTTGAGGTACATTTTTTTATGGGGAAAGTATTTTTGGATAGTTGTTCTCAAAATTAATTGTTTGCTCCCTCTGTTATTATCATCAGTTATTTATGTATTGCCAACAACACAACTTGGGTTGCTTCTGAAAACCCTAAGGTCGGAAGTATTATTAAATCAACCTTAGACACCAACCCTAACAGCAGCGTAACCCTAAATTTAAGTATGAAAGTGTCTGTCGAGTGCAAATTCATTGATAAGGCGCCACTGTAGATCTTCCATCTAGCTATTCAATGTTGTTGAGCTCCCTTCCGTCTAGCAGGTAAGGGTCGAGTATAAGACTGTATACTTTACTGTTGTATAGACTTGGGCTAGGAAACGTCACCTCTCCTCTATAATACTGTTTGCAAAAGATTAACCCCCTTCCCCTGCAATTCAACAAGGTTTTGCTCAGGTGTAACCATTTCCAACTGTTCTGCTCTGGAATCCTTTCCTATGTTCTCAATGGCAAGCCCGGTGTTCTGAGTTAACAGCAGAGCGGACTCATGTAAACTCATCATCTTGTAGCATCGTTTGACTGATTATTATCATTAGTTTTATGGCCCTAACACAATTAGCTATCATGCTGTGACTCAGATCCATATTTAGGACTCAGGCTATCCCTAGGCATAACAATGTACAGGTGTCCCCTTTACCCATCTGTCACAAGTCTGGTTGTCCCCCCAGAAAGTGGTGCCCCTGGGCATGTGTCTTACGTGCAAATTGAGAAAAAAAATGGGCACCACTGGCACTACAGTAGTAAATAATGATGCAGATCTGACTGCATATTGAAATAAGATGGCAGAATCATAGGTGATTGTAATTGGGAACATTCAATGCACAAGTTCTGCCAACAGCCTCGTCTTTAATGAGGGCACCTTGTGCCATTTTTAAGATCATCCCCCTTATAAAAAATAAATGTTAATTATACAGTATAAAAGTGTAGTGAAAGGCAGCAATAACTCTCCTTATTCGTACGCTGTACCGTACTGCTGCACATGACATTGTACAAGAATGATATCTTTGAAGGCTGAATGTGAGTTCTGACGTGCAGAGTAGACTTTGTTGGCTTCCTGGGAAAAGAGAAAACCATTGCTTACTTAATTAAATAGAACAGCCCCATAAATCCTTTCTGTGATCAACACCATGCCAGCTCTCACAGAAGAGAGCGTCACCTCTATGATCCAGTGGAAACGTACTCATTCTCATTTTCTAAACATTTATTTCAGTTTTTGCAATTGTGATGTACAGTAATTACTTCTATTTCAGCACTTGTGTGACTGGTCTGTTATGGCATAAGATGGAGTTTATTAATGTATGCAATGTGAGGCTGATGGGTCTTTTAGTGATTAGGTACAAAAACTTTTACTCTTGTGTCTAACACAATGAAAAACTTCAAGTCAGTTCAGAATATATCTGATGGATTGAGCAATGATAAGCAAAAATAATAGGGTAATAAATGGACTAACATTGACTGAAGGCCTGATGCAGAAATAATAAACTCACCTTGGAGTACGCCAGATGTTCCGTAATGGAACTCCTATCATATGGAACTCAGTTCTGTGGAAGGGGGTGATGGCACGGTCATGCAGATGAAGGTAAGTGGGCGTCAGAAGTAAGATCCACATGGATCTACATGGGATCTCGTGCGGAGGTAAGGTAGGCAGGGTTAAGGTAGGGCTCTGGACACATAAGAGTTCACTCCCCTCTCAAGTACGGACTTACAGACCTCTGTACATACAGTGCTTTGGCACTAAAATGGCTGCTCCTCCAAACACCACAGTCGCAGCAATAGTTAATAATTCCAGAGTTAACTTCTTCTGTATAACTACAGATCCCCTCCAAATATATCTGTGTATGTAAATAACTTGGGCTTGAGGGTGTAACACAAGACTATACAACAAAGATATCTGCTCTCTGGCTAATTTAACATCAGCACCTCCTAACTGCACTTCTCCCTTTGATCTTGCAAGCAGCCATATTGTGTCCACAGCATATACTTTTGTTTGGTGGACTAAATGCTTCATTTAGGAACCATTGCATCCCAATAGATTTCGGAACGACAGATCAGCTTGGGGGGACAGTTAATTGCAGATGGCACAAGCAGCTGCTTTAAATGAGATCCCAGTACGACTTATATTCAGTAACAGAGACCTTCTCCTATTAACTACCAACTCAAAACTCTGTTGTGTTGTACAGCCGAGTCGCACAAATTGCTTTGTTCCTGCATGCTGATCCTTCGGGGGCTTGGTAGAAGACACCATGTTATTGAAACTCCTAGGAAACAAGGCATACATGTTCTAGAAAGAAATACAGAAAATGTGTTAACCATTGAAGGGTAAAAGTAACCTTTTGATGCATGTTACATGTTATATTTATAGTTTGATATATACTGTAATCGTGTACAAAGATGCAGAAATGATATATTTGTGTGTATTTATAAACACGTGTTCGGAATATATTGGATTGCCTCCATGTAACAAATGTTTACCGCTGGTAGATAGAGAAACAAACTGTAATAAGGCTAATAAAGATTCAAGAAGTGCTGGCAGCCCAGAGCACTTTCTTAGCTTCTGTATCCGTCCGATTTCCGCTGTTTCATTTGAAATTAGCAGTAGAACTAACACTACTCATGGTCCTAGCTCGGAGGTAGCCTCTGGCAAACTGCTTCATCTCCTTGTGTTTCTATTTACTGAAGTCTAAGGGGGTTGTCATAAAAAGACCATTTCCCAGCATCTTTCCTACTGACCACTGTATGCTCTCATCTCTTGCCAAACATTGCCTGCCAAACAACCCATTGAAAGGCAGCAATACAATTTAGCTCAGACACTGTAAATTGTGTGTGTGTTTTTTTTCTTTCTCCTAGCAGTGCCACTTCTGGCTCATAAAGCGCTCCTCAATATATACTTGCATTAGTTGATTGCAAGGCTATGAACTAATGAAGAGAGATGTAAGGACACAGCAACAGTGTTGTCAGACATGTCCTTGGTGACAAAGAGGCTTTGTACATAGCGTAGGAAAGCGATTATGATTTTTATAAGTTGTGTTGGTATTTCAGATTTAAAAAAGAAAAACAGACATTTTTACATTTATAATAACAAAGGACCAAATCCAGACTGGACTGCGCATACGAGGGTCTAATACGCATTGTAATGCAGTACGCTCCATGCTGCATTCTGTACTGGGATGTTCTTCGTCAGTAGGGGTGGCGACTCGCTGTGTGTACATGGTCTATGCGTAATGTATGGGGTGGGGCATTTCAATTGCTCAACTCAACATTATGAACGCACAGGGCCGTGTTACCTAAGAGTTAAGCTAGGGTTCTGGACTCCTGCGAGGCATGTACAGGGGGAGTGTACAACCCTTGCACATATGGAATTTAGGATTGCATGGGCTTATGAGAACCTAATTCCGGATCTGATCCATATATAGCATTCCCTATATAAAAATACAGTCACTTGGCTCCAAAATGCACCTAGATGTAGTTATATATTCAGTGGCACCAATTATTTACATCTATTTATTTATTAACACGTTTTTATATAGCATTTTCATATTACTTAGCACTTTAACATTTTTATAAATCATTCACATCAGTTTCTGGCCCATTAGAACTTATTATTATTCCTATTTTCCCTAAAACACACAGACTAGTGAGTGTTTTTAGTCTATAACCAATGAACCCACTAGAATGTTTTTGGCGTGTGGTAAGAAACTGGAGCACCCGGAGGAAACCCAAGCAGACAGGGGGAGAACATACAAATTCCACACAGGAATTGAACTCATGATCTCACCCTCAGGGTTGGTAAAGATACTCTCACTTGAAATAAATACTTTGTTAAAGCCTTTATATATAGAGAGGTAGCCATAAACCATACTTATCAATTTCATTAAACACATGGAATTTATGCAGTGCCCGTGAATGCCTGAAACGGTAGACCACCCTCTCACATATTGCCCACAACAGCGCTTGGTGCTTTAAATTGCTTAATGAAGCCTCACCCCCACTGTTTAATGCTGTTGTTCATACATGACATATTTTAATGTTAATTGTGCTACCACCTTCCCGCTTCACAATGCTGGGAATCCATTGCGCATGTGAGACCCGTCATTAAGTCCGTCACTGTACCGTAATCTCCAGGATGGAAGAAAAAAGGTTGGCAAGAAGGCCATAAGCTATTTGTGGGAACATACACAACTTTTATGCCGTTATTCCAGTAAAAGTATGTATACAGATTTGGGGATTTACACTTTTCCGTTTATTTGCTAGAAGCGCAGTAATATCTTTTTTATGCAGCATTTGCTCATAAACATCACCATATCACAGTATTGCTTTGTTCTACTGTTGAATGTGTCTATAATTCATAAATATAACACCTTTGCTATAAACCATTATTCTGTCTCTTGAAACCTGGACGTGTTTTATGCTACCTGACATAAATGGTTAATTTGTTATAACAATGTCAATTGTTGATTTATGAACATTAACTGCATATCAATACTTTCAGAAGGGTTATGAATTTGCAGAGTAGACAAATTCTGTTACAAGAGCTCATTAAACCCACATACACCGAGTCCAGTGCAAGCATCAATTTATCAACATTCATTTAGAAATGCTCCCCAGGTACAAATCTGCATTGAACTTAAAATTATACAGGACAACATTTACTTCACTCAGATGCTTGATTCATGTACAGGTGAATACTTTTGTTGGGAGATGATATATAGAAGTGGAGTTTTTAAATTGCATAGGGAACCATTAAATTGTAATTGAAATATTTACCTTTGCAAAACAGCATCCATAGATTTTAAAGAAACCTTTTTGTTGTAATTATTATTATTATTATTATTATTATTTTCATTGTGATATTTGGCCTAATCGGGTACTTCACAAGTATTGCTCTCTTTTTGCTCGCTGCACATTATCATACATATGTTAATAAGCTAATGAGTTAAATCTGTCGCCACCTCATTATTTGCAAATTCCAAAAGAGGAGCGTAACAATTATTACACCTGGGAGCTACAAGCCAGTCAATGAATGGCAGCAGTCTGGTTAGGGAAAGTAGTTAAGGAGACACTGGGCTGGATCTAGACCTTGTTAAGTGCATGAACTTAGTTACATCTGGGCTAAACCATTTTGATTTCAGGGGGAGCCAAGTTAATTGTATTCTTTGCATGCAGGGATATATCTTTGAATTGCTTACTGCACACAGATACTGACCAGCTTTACTATCACACTGTTAATTAGCCTTGGGATATGAAACATGACCTCTCAAATCTAATACTGTTTGCAGCAGATGAAATATGACTCCCCTGCAATCAACATGGTTTAGCCCAGGTGTAACTAAGTTCATGCACTTAACAAGGTCTGGATCCAGCCCAATGTTCTTAATCTCACAAAAATGTATGATAAGCACAAGCAAAAGGGAAGTTTAAGATAGAAACACAAATACAAATATAGGAAATACAAATAAAGTCAACTAACACAAAATGCAATCAATAAGAACAGAGAAGCCAAAGTCACATTGTTTTATTTTTACTCCTCCCTCATTGTTTTCATTATTGTGCCTAAAGACCATAGTTTAGGTTAGGGCCAGCTCCTGAGTCCTGTACGAGAGCGTGTTTACACTTTGCTGCATGCGTAATTTTGACAATTTATATGTACTGCGCAGGCGCGGCAGAAGTTAAGCATCGTAACTATGGGCGTACGTACCTTCCACGTAACTATGAATGAAGGGACAGGTCATACCTACGACAGCCGAAAATACGCATTGTAGGCGGAGGGAGGCATTTAAATTGTATAGTATGGGCTGGGCTAGGTTACGTGCGATAATCCATTATGTATGACCGTACTTACGCAAGGAAAAGTTAAGGTAAGGTTTGGTACTCGTAATTACGTGTGTTCGAGGGGAGTGCCCGGGGAGTGCATAATACTTGCGTAAACACACTACAAGATCTTATTTAAAGTGAACTTAGGTCTGGATCTGGCCCTTAGTTATTAAAGCAAAATAGCAGTGCTGTCAATAATGAGCTGTTTATATTGTAGTTGTATGGTATTCCTTATTTATTTGAACTTGTACCCTGTTTGTTAATTGTGTTATATTTGTGACATTGCCTTTTTACGGTGCTGCGGATACCGCACATGTATACCCTATGTATACCCCACATGTATTACAAACGTTGGAAACCCCCCTTTCAAAATCCTGCGTTTGCCACTGCAGTTATGGCAGTTATGTGATCTACATGTTAGCAAGGAAATTTTAATCCTGCCATGGGCCAAAGCACAAAGTTCCGAACCCAGGTTTCTGCCTTTAGATTTCCGATCCGTCCTTACATAAAATGGTGGCAGAACAGGAGTCTGAAGAGGGCTGCGTGTGTCTATCATGTTACTTGCTACTATAATTTTTGAACACTAAACCCCTCCCTCTAGGATCCATATACAGATGGCGTTAGCGGAACATGTGCAGACACAAAAGTGGCCTTTTTCTGATCCTTGTGATGGAAAACGCTTTTTGATCCAGTCCAGTATAAATAAAGTATATATTAACATCATGACAGTAGACCCCTATTGAGAGCAGGGAACTCCTTTAATAAACGAGACTAGCATCTTTCCAGGCTGTGGGCTCTTTGATGGAATATTCCACCCCTGATACAAGTAGAAATATATAATTGGCCATGTCACCGTCCTATGCATTACTTTATAACCTGTCTTACACAGTATATTTGCAAACAGTGGCACTATTTCAGAGTAAAGCTGGCCATACACTATACAGTAATCTGGCCATTCACCCTGTGTGCAGATTTATTGTCAGGAGATTCTAGTGAAAAGAAGCCTAAGGCATCATCTTTATCACGTGGACGGCTACTGATAGTTTTTAGTGACATTTCAACGGATCGGTCAGATTATCGTTTCAGTGTGTGGCCAGTTTAATGCTTAAATAGTCTCCTGGACACACCACTTTGCAATAAGGAGAGTGCAAATTAATCAAATAACATTTTTAGTAAACAGGGAAACTCTTATTGGGCCAGATTTACTAAGCTGCGGGTTTGAAAATGTGGAGATATTGCCTATAGCAATCAATCAGTTTCTAGCTCTCACTTTGTTTTTACATACTAGAGAATGTCAGCTAAAATGTGATTGGTTGCTATGGGCAATATCTCCACTTTTGCAAACACGCAGCTTAGTAAATCTGGCCCATTGTGTGTGTATACAGCCCATGAATACTGGCCACCTTCATTTTTAACTGCACATAAGAGTTCAGCTAGGCACCTGGAACCTCTCAACTCTAAAACTGATTCCACTTCCCAGACACGGCTCCAGTATTTCTATAACATTACTTTTTTTGGGATATATGTTAAAAAAAAAGAAAACGACAGAACATGTTATTCACCAAATGCAATAAAACAGATTTGACAAAATGTGTTAATTGATGGATGTGTATAAGAGTTATGTCTCTCTTTCATTATATTTTAATGAAGTAATTAATACAGATATTAGAAATGTCTCCATGTCAAAAAAAAGCGAATGACTCTGAGTATAGAGCAGTGACAGTATTAGGTGCGGTAGAAGGAGAAGTAGGAAATAAATGGCTGGGAACTTGCAGCAAGTTGGAGAAGCCTCCTGGCAGGGAATGGGAAGAACAGACAAAGATTGTGAAGAAAGTGTTTTCTTTGTTTCCACTTCTACACATGACATGTCAGCAGCATGAAGGACACAACTTATTCTAGAACTGTGGATTGGCACTGCTTGTCAACACTTTGTAATGATGTTAAGTCAGCAGTATGTAGGATTTGGGATGCCACAATGTCTCAGTGTCTCCCGGGATGCATGTTTTAACGGTGCCACTTCACCAACTCCTCACTGAATCATTAAAAAAGAAAGTCTGTGTTTCTTCACTAAACCTGTAGCATCTGGCAGCTGAAAAAGTGCAGCAGAAACGAGCAACATGGTGCAGAGCATGGGAGAAATTTCATATTGTGACAACACATCAAAATAAATTGCTGTCAACAGACCCAAACACAGAGTGCTGTGATTTTATCTGACGTGTAAAGGGCTGAGACAGGCTGTCTTGACAAGTATTCCTGGAGCACCTGATATATACACGAGACAGTGATGTAAATCTGATTTGCCTGATACTAGTGTGTGGATATAGTTACAGCTGTTGAAAATAACCCCATTCTCCTATTATCCATGCACACACTGGCCTTTGATTTTGCCTCTAGGTCAACCTGATACACTTTGAGGACCACAGCCTGTGCCTCTCTAACCATTAAAAGGCTGAACATTGCCACCTATTTTTACAAGTATTCTAAAAAGAAATTAAGTAAAAGAGATATATATGTTATCAACAGACATCTACAAACAAGTGTTACAAGCTTTAACAAACAAATCTGGCGCCAGGGCGGAAAAGACCTGAGGACAGCAAGTGACAGCCCCAAGGGATGCAGGTTGATCTTCACCACTCTAGGTCCCAGATGGTCATGGTTGACCAAAAGAATGTCATATACTTTTTTTATGCATTTGAACCATGCAAAACTCTACACGTTGTTTAAAATGCTTTGTCTACATAGTCAAACAGCCGTGTAAATTTCAGTAATGTATGTGCTTAGCACACAGTGCCTTCAAAGTGATCGAGTTGTCTACTTGTATTTACCTTTCAGAGACAATCTGTTTGGCTCCTACTCAGAGCCATTACAGATCATTTAGGAATGCTACACAATCTCCCCCGGATTCTGACCGTCCTACAAGTATAAATACTGCATATTTCATCTTGCCTGTGGCAGCAGGGAGCTTAAAATGATGCATTGAAATTTGACTCTCACTAGATCATCCTCTTGTATGCATATTTTGCTTCAATCATCTTGATGCAGATTATAAATGGGAGAAAGTGATTGCAAAAGGGGCCATTCACTTGGTGTAAAGAAGGAAAGAGCAACGTGCTTGTAATCTGTATCTTGGGATATTATGCATAATATGCCTTTTATTCAAAAGCTTTTTAAAACAATATTTTGCTTGTGGTCCCCAAATAAATTATGCATGAGTTTAACATTGGCACGCGGCAGATCAACAAGACCGAAACATTCAAAGAACAAACTAAGTTACTTTTCCATCACTGCTAAGTTTTGGAAACCAAATATTTTTTTTTATTTTAGAGCATGTTATTATCATTATTAGACAAACTTTCTGTTTTATAATGGGCGTTGATCTGTGCTTCTTTTGTAGGGGTACTCGGTCAGTGTTGCCACCTTTAAAGCAGCCCAGTCAGGTCTTCACTTGGTGCATATAATAAACAGGAGATATGACTGAGTTAAAGCTAGGGCTATTGTACTACAGTGGGGCAATTGTCTAAATTTATAACTTTTGGTGATTACTGGTATTTACCTGGGTGTAATAAAATTTAGAAGAACTGAAAATGGGTAATGGTATTAGCAACCAGTGATGGACAACAGGTGGCTTTCAAAGTTCCCAAATACATTTCATTTTGATGTCAAAATTGTCTGCAACACCTGTATAAGATGCATGCGGATATGGTATTATATATAGGCATAACATTCCTTGATGAAATGTAACATTGGAGCTTATTACCATAAAAGTAATGTGTGGCCCTTTTGATCGCTGGTGTAGCCCTAAAAAGTTATCATGTTGCCCACCAGTGCGCTAAATAGACCACCCTCCAATTTTAGATATAGGTACAATAAGCAATAACAAAATCATTGTGCGTCACCCAACATCTAAAAACCAAAGCTTTTATGGAAATACCAATATTTTTCTGTTAAAACGCTAGTCGCCTTTTTCCTGTATTGTTATTTTATCCCTTAAAGGCTGCTAATGAGAAATAGAGCCTCATTATGATTTTAAGGATGAGAGAGGAATGCTTTTAATTAATGATATGTAAATGCTCTTGAATTGATTATGTTAGAATATCAAGAGAGATGGGTAGAAGCTGTGGTGTAATATATTTTAATTAAGAATTAATTAAAAATGATGGCAATTTCATAAAGCCTTGCAGAAAATAGTGGGAATTTACTTTCTGTCAGGAGTAAATTAGCTTGTGATTAAATAAAAGGGCCTCGCATTAATAGCGGAGTTATTTTTACATTGCGCTATGAAAAATTACTCCATTTTCCTAAATATATACTCCACGATTTAATGTATATCATATAATGTTATACAAAGAAAACAGAACTTTGTAAATAGTTTGGAGAACACAAAGCACGACCATAAATGTGTAAAGAGTAGAAAAGAATGTTATTCAATTTATCCACATCCTTTGGAGCATAATTTCTGTAACATCTTACATATCAGGTGACAACAGTCATCTTTCCTGTACTAACATATACCTGCCTTCTGTCCATACTATGCATGGTTTAATAGAGAATATTTCATTACGGGTGAAAGGTAACCTGGCTTGTTTCTTGTAAAAACTACCAAAATATGGCGATCTATAGCTGTTTACATTTAAATAGAGGTGATAGATAGATAGATAGATAGATAGATAGATAGATAGTCTAAATATCTATATAGATATTTAGACTATCTATCTATCTATCTATCTATCTATCTATCTATCTATCTATCTATCTATCTATCTATCTATCTATCTATCATAAATCCTGGTAAAGAAGCATAACCTCAATCCAATACCAGCACTCTGCATTGAGTCTGTAAAAAGTATCAGTTTTATTTGTAATTTCAATGCATGGATAAAAAGCACAAAAACACCACTAGGGAGTCTCAACATCAAAAAATGTTATAGGGCTGGATCCAGACTTAAGTAAGTGCTTGAAATTACCGGTAGTTACTTCTGGGCTAAACCATGTTGCAGGGGAGCCATATTTCATCTGTTGCAAACAGTATTAGAGTTGAGAGGTGATGTTTCCCAGACCAAGTCTAAATAACAGTGTGATAGTTAAAGCTGGTCAGTATCTGTGTGCAGTAAGCAATTCAAAGATATATCCCTGCATGCAAAGAATACAATTAAGATGACTACCCTGCAATTCAAGATGGTTTTGCCCAGGTGTAACTTTCCTCACTAAGGACCTGATTCACACTTAAGAATCTTCTTAAAATAAGAACTTAAAGTCACTCCTGGGTTAAACCATGTTGATTTCAGGGGAGTCATATTTCATCTGTTGCAAACAGTAAGACGAACGAGCACCGCTTAGGTGGGAGGTAGCATAAGCGACCAGCTGTGCCTGTCAGACTTCAGTAAGGCTTGGGGGGAGAATTTTCTAGAAATTACAAGTAGGGTTGGTTCGGATTAGTTGGGTGAAGGTTGAGGAGGGACAGGGGTCAGGTAACTTGGAAATGCATATAGGGTTGGTTTGGATTGGTTAGGGTAAGGTGAGGAGGGTTAGGTGTCAGGTGACTTAGGTTTTATAAGGGGCTGTGTGGAGTGAGTCCTCCTCTTTGAAGAATTTTCGTTGGCCTCCCTCCCTCCCTTATTAGGATGTATATATAACATGTGAATTTCTTCCACAGACGGGGCATAGGGGGGGCAGTAGAGGTGTGTGTCACTGTAGTTTGGCGCAATAAAATATATATATAAAGAAATCATAAAGAATACTTAGATAGTGACATCCTAACAAAAATTACTAACTAAATATCGCCCCCTCATCCACATTCCTTAAGCGAGCAATGACTGAAACCTCTCCCACACCACCCCAACATCCCCACTGAAATAAACACTTGTACACCTGTCATGGGGTTTAAAAAGGGACATAGATTTACTGATAGAAATTGTAATTGGGAAGGAATAGAATTGTTCAGTCTATCATTTTGGGTAGAGACTGGTGGCACTGATAGCAGGTGGGGGTGTCAGCTCCAGGAATCTTAAAATGGATCTCCATTGTCAAAAGCACCCCCAAAACCTCCCAGACCCAAACACCCATTGTCCAGAACATCAAACCTTCAATGTGCACCCCTCAGCTGGAGGATAGATAGATAATGCCTGCCACGAAGCAAGCAACCTGATTTTGAGTAGGAAGGTGTGCCCATACCCCTCAGATAATTCCCCCTCAGTTTCCCCTGTGCCATACTATGTGTAGACACCCCCACCAAATCCATGCTCTGCTGAAAAGGAAAAATCAAGTTACTAAATGCAGCCTAATGAAGAAAAAAGAACCGAGCAACCCAATGCCCTTCTTATGACCTCCCAATCCCCACCTCTGGCCCAACCCACTTCGAACACCCCTTCCATGCTGACTGATGTGTGCAAGGCCCAGCAGTGGCTTATGTTTCTTCCTGCCTATGCGGCACTCAGGTCTCTTTTATTCATTGATGTATGGCTGCAGTACAACAGGCGGTTAATAAAGAGGTTTATCAGCTATCTATAAGGATGTAGTATGGAGACATGCCAAGCAAATATTGCACATGGATAAGGCCTTAGTGCTATTGTGTTTATCTAATGTGTAGATACAAAAACAATTAAACATGTTCACAATGTAAATGTATACTTCATTCATTTTTATACAATATTTATAGAACTAGTGCCAGGCAAAGTACATAAAATGTTACAGGACAGAGCAATATGTAATTGTCAGTATAATGGTCTACCAATGCAATAAAGAAAGTCTATAGAGGTGCAAGGGCAAAGATAAGTAAAGCAAGCTCATCTTGGGCCTGATTCAGACTTAAGAAGGAGCTTGAAAATAAGGGACTGATCCTGAACTACGCCGACCGCCATATTTACGGCGCGTGGATGCGTAAGATCGGCATTTCTGCCGATCTGCGCATGCACCGTGCAGATGTTGCCCGGCATAGTTAGGGAAACCCGTTCCTCAGGATCGGGCATCCCTAACTGTTGCGTAGTTATGGCAAGGGGGCGTTCCTCACCGTAACTATGCAACAGTTAGGCAAGCAAGGCGGGGGGAGGTAAGCTAATGAAGGCGGGAGGGCGGGTTTGGGCCGTTACGCTCCTGTGGCCGGTGTAATTTCACACTGTTATGCCGGCTGAAGTTAGGGTTGCTTTCAGTCGGTGTAACAGTGTGTAATTACGCCGACCACAGGGGGAGTGTCGGGGGGAGTGCATGCTAATACGCTTTGCATTAGTATGCACAGTGCATCGGTGGAAGTTAGGATCAGGCCCTAAGAGAGGAAAGTTACTCCTGGGCTAAACCATGTTAATTGCAGGGGAGTCATATTTCATCTGTTACAAAAAGTATTAGAGTTGAAACGTGCAGTAAGCAATTCAAAGATATATCACTTCATGCAAAGAATAACTTGACTCCCCTGCAATCAACATGGTTTAGCCCTAGAGTAACTCTCCTCTCTTACTTTCAAGCTCCTTCTTAAGTCTGAATCAGGCCCCTTGTGTCCAGGTAGATGGTCACAGGCACATAAATAAAGTCACAGATTAAAAACAGACAACATGGAGTGGCTCACCAGAGCATACAGTCTAGAGACAGGAGAAAGATTTCACAGGGTAACATCAAGGAGACAGAATATTCTGCCTACAAAATGGCTGACGCTGTAACGTGTTGCTTTAAACTTGTTGAAAGCTGCCATGCACTTGGCTCCACTTCAACACATAAGTGATCATCGGAGCTAAACTGTCATTGAAAATGTTGGACCGTTTCTTTTGCTTCACTAAGCAATGAGTTTTGACTATGCCAGGAGATAGCTCTTATTTTTCAGTGTAATGTGCCTTTATTACCCTGATACCCTCTTTGCCTGAGCTAAATCATCTGTTATACTGAGATAAATTACCTATTTATTTTGTCTGCAATTTGCTCTCCCCCTCTTCACTTGGGTGCCTCATTTTACTTCATACGTCAATTGTAATAACAGCACATGGGGAAGAATGAGAGTTTAGCATACACCTGGCATACTTTGCCATTGTTTGCACTGTGCGTGCCCTATATACAGGTACACATATGTAGTCTTACATAAGCTAATGACAGGGACAGTGCTGGATGCTCAGTACATACAGTAAGTACAATATGGAAGTGTTTATGTGCTTGAAACAAATACAATTGTGTAGGTGTTTCGATTTGCACATACCCAGCCTCTGGCAGAAGTACCAATGAGGACAATACTAATGATGACAAAGCACCCTCATGAGCTGCGGAAGCTGGTTAGGGTTTCTAACAAAACATGTTTTTGAATAGAGACTCATTTGTGTTAGAAACATAGACAATGATGGCAGATAAGAGCAATGGGGCAGATCCAGAACAACGCTTGTGAGTGAATTTACGCGCGGCGGACACGTAAAATCGCGTTTTGGTAAGTACTGCGCATGCGCACAATAGAAAATACGCTCCGTAGCGTAAATGTGAACGTATGGGCTATTCACGTATTTAGCGTAAATGTGAACGTATTTGCCATCCACGTCTTTGTCGCGTAAATATGTACGCGTGGGCGTGGCAATTTTATGTGAGTCAAAAATACGTCTGAAATACGCTATGTAGGCAGGGGTTTGTATTTAAAGTGTACAGTATGGGCATGCTTAGCTGCGTAAATATGTGTTGCACATCCGTACGTGTGCGGATGACATCTGTTACGTGGGCAAAAGCGGAACTCCGACAAAATACGTACATTCAAGGGGTGTGCCAAGGGGAGTTTATAGAAAGTACACACGCGTAAATATGCTACGCCAGTAAACGGATTGCAAGCGGAGTTCTGGATCTACCCCAATATGGTCCATCCAGTCTAACCAGATGTTTTTCTAAACTATACTGATCCTAGACCCTAAGATTTATGATATCTTTACATTTATCCCAAGCATGTTTAAACTGTTGTACTGTGTTAGCCTCAACCACCTCAGATGGGAGGTTATTCCACTTATCTATCACCCTTTCAGTGAAGTAATTTTTACGCAATTTTCCTTTTAATCTACCACCCTCAAGTTTATACTCATGCCCTTGTGCGTTCCTTTGGTGCATTTTTGGCTGCAAATTGCGTTTAGATTATTCACAAGTGCCTTAGATCTTTTCTATAAAATGCTATCTTTGATTATAATTTTTAATTTAATAGAAAGGGTGCATTAAAACATATAATTGGAAAATGGTTAATATATAAGTAATGCTGAATGACTGAGTACCTGTCTCTAAGCCCCCATGTGTTCTGCGTAGATGGACAGCTGATAACGTTTTTCCCTCACTGTCCTCGGTGGCATTCTGCCTCCAATTTGGAATGAAGAGTTCAGCTAAAGGAGCGTTC
>WWET01000333.1:510396-534254 GCA_011038615.1 Limnodynastes dumerilii
AAAGGTAGGGCTAGTCTATGGAGGCGGAAGTCTCTGTGGGCACGGATTAGCAAGGGGAATGACTGGGGTTTTGGTGGGTGTAACTTGCTTAGTTCGTGCGTATATTTGCGTCTCGATCGTCGGACGGATCTCTGAATACAGCCCCTTGTTTGTATCAGTAAATTGCATTAAACATTGTGTTGCTTTGATCAGAATTCTTTCTGTTGTCATGCAGTGGAGCTGTGGAATGGTTACAGTCACTGTGGTGTGTGGATGTGGCTGGATGCTGCCAGCCAGTGACACGAGCACAGTGTAAATATCCCAGTGCGGACCAGGGGAAATTAGATTTACTCTGCAGCTTGAAATCAAGGACAGGAAAGTGCCCTGTGCGTACTGCTGTAATAAAGACACACTGTTCCTTGTGTAATGCTACAGGCCACCCCTGTGTATGATACTGTCATATAAACCCCCTACAACATGTATTTAATAGGTTTAATGCTTGTGGGTAATACAATATTGCATTGCAGGTTAAAGAGTAATATCCTGTGCCCTGCAATACAGAACTTCAGCTTACCGTATATGGAGCCTGGTGAAAAAGCTATATTATTGCACCCCAACACTTCAGATGCATTATGGGGTGCATTTTTTTGCAATTGTTACTGATGGTTATTATCTTCCAGCAAGCAAACATACTCAAAACTAGAAAAATAGTAAAGGAGGCAATAACGCTAATTACAACAAAACATTGTGTATCATACTAAAGCTTAATAATAACCTATTAATTATTTGAAACTGGTAAATATCTGTTTAGGTGCAAATAGTTGTATTTTCATCTGTGGGGATAAGAGAGTCATTTTATCACCTAATGCTGAAAGGGTTTTATTGTGTAAGTAAGGTCTCAACTTCAGGGTCCCTGGTCGCTTTTAAAGGCAAATGCTGGGATGACCGAATGGAGTAGGAATAGCAAGGGCAATGCTGAGAATGGTACTGGGCCTCTGCAGATCTATGGTAGCATAAATTGAGGGCCTTATAATCTGGCATGGCCTGGAATAGTTTTGCAAGGGAATGGTGTTATTATGATTAGCAGGGCACTTTATGAACTTTTATCCAATCATAGTGGAGTTTGTTCTGTTGTTAATGAAGCTTTTACCCGGTGGCAGAATTCCCATTAGGCACAGCCTAGGGGTAACCAGTCAAAGTAACCATGTGATACAGGAGGACAATGGTGGTGCTACTGTGCATGCAGGGAGTACAGCTACAACGAGGCCTAGAGGAAAAGTGTGCCTGTGGAAGCCTCCTATCCATCCCATCCCTCCTACCCACAGAGGACAGCTCTAAGCTGTCAGCAACTGACAGCTTAGATAACTCTGTCTATAAGTGCTGAGCAAAGTTTATATATAAAGTCCCAGCAGCTGACAGCTTAGCTCTGTCCTCTGCCAGCATGGTGCAGGGGGAGGAGGACAGAGGATAGCATTATTATACTATGTTGGGGCACTTTTCTGTCATTCAGCTTCTTCCTAATAGTGTAAGAGGATTTGTGCTGTCTCTCAGGTAAAGGGAGTGACTTTCCTCCTAGACCACTTTAATCTATTAAAGTGCAGATCTTGTCTGACAACATGACACCCCAGCTGAAGCTTATACACAATATAATTAACTAATCTTGTTGTATCAGCAGTAGGTTGTATTTCATCACTATTACATTTTCTTAATTGTAATTAGGATACGACAGGATCCCCAAGCAAGAGATTCAGCGCTATCTGATCACGCTGGACCACACTTTCCTGAAATTCATACACCGTACGGGTTCCACATACGGTCTTAATTTCCCGATAGTAGCTACTACGCATGCGTATAAACTATTTTACGTAATCTACGTATCGTTTTGCTATGTAGATTGCGTATATGCGGTCTTTAAAGACCGCATATACGCATTCTACGTAACGAAACGATACATAGATTACGTTAAATAGTTACTACGCATGCGTAGTAGCTACTATCGGGAAGTTAAGACCATAAGTGGAACACGTACGGTGTTGTGAATCCGGGCCATAATCCTTAAAATATTTAGTTCACCTCTTTAAAAGTTTACATATATTCATCTAAATGAAGTTCTCTTAGCTGTCACATAATTTATTTATTTACTCTTATAACCAATTGTCACATTTACATCTGCAGCTATTACTATGTGCTCCTAACTGTAATGCAAACTGGTCATAGCATTATTTAGGTTTACACTGCGGCCCTACTGTGCGTGTGTGTGCTATATTACATTATATGAGTCATCATGTTATTTACCTCTGTCTTTTTAGTGCAGTAGATGGCTGAACATTCAGGCTAAACAATATTCCGTGTCCCTTTCTTTTTCTCTCTGACACTCCTTCTTCTCTTGGTCTTGCTTTTATTTATTAATAAATGACAGCACGTCTCAGTGAAGAACAAGGGGGGGGGACAAAAACAAAAGATTTTTTAATAGCTGGCGCTGGGTCTCCATGGCAACACATCCCACCCCTCCAGACTTCTTCCATCCGAAGAATATCACATTAGGGCCCGGCGAAGTTTTAAAATCTATGTAATGGAAGACGTTAGCCACCTCGCCATCTACTAGTGATTTTGGCCATGGCACATAGAGGTCATATGCTGAGCTCAGTGAAGGGAACCAGGATGCCAAATGATGCTGAGCGTGCGTCTGGGATATGAGAAGAACAGAATTACAAGAAGAGTGCAGACCTGCTGAGGCAATTACGGCTTAATGGGGTCATTTGGAAGGCAATTGCTAGGGGTTAATGTAGTATGGAGAGATGAGGTGAGATTGAAGTGAAATTTGGGGCTGCAAATATCTTAAGATAAGAGAGATCAGAGAGCAGAGAATTTCCTCACAGCCAGCACAGCGACCGACAGAAATATACACAAGAAAGAGCAGGCAGTGAGGCAGAAGGGGGTGAAGTATGGGGGAAGGGGGGGTCTGGGAAGGTGGCGGATGTGGGAAACAGGAGATAAGATTAGCGCATAATGGTTTACAGAAACGTAAGCACAGTGCGCCAAAATTGACTTTAAAATGAATGACGGGGTGGTTTAAAGGGCAGGACAGTTCTCATGCTGACCAACTACCGGTGCAACACTGAAAACATTAATTTATTACATATACAATTTCTCATCCTGCTTTATTGTGTAAGTGATGGCATTTTAGCTTGCCATATAGCATAATGTACACCACTTATACAAGTTTATATTTCCTCTAACAAATTCTATATGCTTTCATTTTTGTTCCACTTATAAGTTATTGCCATTCCACTTTTAATTTGTTAATTTTTTTTTTTTTTTTGTATAGAACTATAACGAGCCCCGTTCTGCCATTTCCACCAGGCGTTTCCTCCGCATTAAACATCATAGGGCTGAAATCATACTGAGGGAGGAGGTGTTCAGGATATATAATAGGAATCCGTTGGGTTTCTTCACAAACCTGGCTTTTAGTGGAACAAAAAAAATAAAAATCCCATTGTTTGATTACAGCTAGAGGCTTTGGAGCACATCATGTTTCCCGGCATCAGAGCAAAGCAAAGAAAATGTCAAAATATTATATGAATATCAGCTAGCGTTCCCTGACTGGGTATTTGGGTTGTGTGGAAAAATTACAGGTGTTTCAATTAAAAATGTCAAAACTCTGATGGCATAATGAAAGTCATCATTTTTGTGTTAACCTACATTTTAGGCATTCATGTACAAACCAGGCCTCGGAGCTGAGAGTTTCAGTTTATTTCCTCTTAAAGTGGAATTATTTTTTTTATTAATTAGCACTATGACCACATTAAGGGTGATTTTATAGTATATACTGAAAAGTGGAAATCATTTCTCAAGCTTAGGACCAGATTCTGAACAAGAAAGGACAGGCGAAGACACTTGTTCCATTCATACTGCGCATGCGAAATACCGCATTTATGCGCGGAAGTCCTGAATTTATGGAACTGGCTTCCATCATTCCATATGTAAGTGGGGGAATGCCCTTACCCATTCGTACATCCGCAATACACTCCTGGTTCCGGTCCTTAGTCATTTGTAAGGCTACATTGCATGTAGGGCAGTGTTGGCTAACCTGTGACACGCCAGATGTTGTGAACACTACAATTCCCATCATGCTTTGTCAGGTATCCATTATGCTTTTGCAGTTAAGGAATGCTGGGACTCATAGTTTCACAACATCTGGAGTGTCACAGGTTAGCCAACACTAATGTAGGGTGTGCCTTTAAAGACATATACAGTACATTTTAAAGCGATCACAGACTATATCTATGATTAGATTTGCACATAGGGGTAGTAATCAAATATGTGCAACCCAAAAATAAAAGTGTCCAAAGCCCAACTGCTACAATATTTAACTAATTAAGCTTTTGGTTAATTTAGCCTTTTCTATTGCTTATAGTAATTATGGGTCTGGTATAAATATTGACAAGTCAAAATGTCGACAGTTGAGTATTATGGGCCGGATCCAGACCCCTGCACGCTTTCCGTACGTGCGGGGGTCTCTACATCCAAGAGAGGGGAGTGCAAGCCCCCTGTCACTCCCCTCTCTCGTGCAGGCTTTATTGCAATTTACGCTGCTATTACGCAACCTTAATGCAATCGTGTGGCTCCCACACTGTACATTTTCTAAGTGCCGAAATGGAGGTCCTGCACATGCGCAAGACTTCATTCATGCATTGCATGAATGAGAAGTCCTGCGAGGACCCAGAGGATTAATATAGTATAGAATAGAATATAGAGTATAGAATAGAATATAGAGTATAGAATAGTATAGCAGTATAGAGCCCAAAGAGTCCCGGGTCTAATCAGTAGTGTGAACGGGGTCTTAGGAGTTGGGCTGATGTATGCTTCGGCAATAACCCGGGTCGAAAAACCCGGGATTTTGCCGGGGCGGCAGTGTGAACACGGTATTGCAGATGCCAGGTAACAGGCAGGTATAAGCAGTGTCATTGTGTTTTAAGCAGTATCCCAGAATTTCTCTCTTTAACCAATTACAGTAAAATTCTACCAATAACAGTAATGGGCGTGGTGCCCTGTACCTCTCCTTCCCAAAGATTAATCTTGATCTACCCTTACTCCTGCCTACAGCTTCCATAATAATAGATAGTCTTGTTATTTACTCCTGTTTATTAGCCTCAACCAGGCTATTCTATGAACCCCACTATGCAACCCTGCAATTTGTCTCCTAGGCCATTTAAATAAGGAATACAGATGTCTCCTACCATCAAGGGTATGATTCTTCTATGTTCATGTCTGTTGCTGACCAAAATTGTCTAACCCATATATAAATAGATAAAAAAAATGTTAATACAACCTTATTTTACTGACTATTATTGCAATAAAGGCAATAGTACACACACACACACACACACACACACACACACACTTTATATATGGCTTGTACAGTGCCTGTACAGAAAGATGATGGTGGATTTGCTATTATCACAGGTGGGGTACAGTAATTCAGTAATGTTATCATTGCTGTTCATGTTTCACCTTAAGAGAAAATTTGAAGAACCAAAATGTTTCCATTCAATAAACAAGATTTTTTTTTCACCTCAGACCAAAGCACATATCAAGAAAAAGCATTAAACAAGAGAGGGAAGCTAGAAATTATGACTTAAAAAGTCTGAAGGGTTGGAATTCATTGCTGGCCACGTCTGTACTGTTGTAAGGTAGAAAAATCAATGATGCAATCTTTTCCCTCTCTCCTTGTCCGAGCCCTAATTGAAATGGAAAATCAGATGAACGGCCAGCAGATAATTGTTTTATCAATACTGCCTGCCTGCCCTGGAAGGGTCAGCCTAGAATGATCGCGAGCCAGAGGTATGACGGGGACAAAATGTGAAATTGAACGGGGAGGTGGTCATAAATCAACCGTGACAAGGAAGACTGACCGGTGTGTGTGCAGCTGCTGGGACAGACTTGGTCTGCTGCTCAGGATGTCTTAACCCCTCGTGGGGATACAGGTGTTCATAATAATATCTCGGGCACGCTAATTACAATGATGTTTTGCAAGTGGGCAATATGACAAGCAGTTGGCATGTGGTGGTTACATAGGAGTCATTTTGCATCAATGCATGAGGGGCCTGGTGTTGATCTAACAAACCCCTGTTATCAGTAACACTAGATTCTGATTAGCATCCACACCTTTGTACACTGTGTATCTTTCAGTTAATATACTGTTGTGTAGTAATAAAAATACGGATACATTTTGCTAGAAGCTTATACAGTCAGAAGAACAGCAGCAATGGCTGGATGTATGCTTACGCCACCGCGGCGCTAGTGGGGATCCGACTCCTGTGCTGGCAAGGGAATGCTACTCCCCTCTTTTTCTTACACACCCCTACCTTACAACTTCTCCTGCATCCACACGTACAATAAGGATTCATCAGATAGTGCAGGGGGGCCTGTAGTTGCCATTGCGGCAGTCTGTATTTTATAAAATCATCAGCTTAATCGCTGTTGACATCTTTCTAATTAAGTTAATTTGTATATCAGAACGGGTACAATGTCCAATGTTGTAATTTTCACAAGGTACTTGTTCCCAATGCTAGTTTTAGGCTGCTAGAAAGGGATATTTAGGGATAGGCTGTGGAGGGGGGATGGTTAGAGTTAGAGGGTGGTTATGGTTCGGCTGCGGAGAAGGGACAGTTAAGGTTATGGTTAAGCTGTGGAGAAAAGACAGTTAAGGTTATGGTTAGGCTGTGGAGAAGGGTCAGTTAAGTTTATGGTTAAGCTGTGGAGAGTGGACAGCTTAGGTTATGGTTAGGCTATGGAAAAGGGACAGTTGAGGTTATGGTTAGGCTATTGAGAAGAGACAGTTAAGGTTACGGTTAGGCTATGGAGAAGGGACAGTTAAGGCTGGGCTGTGGGACAGGGATGGGTGAGGCTAGACTTCAGGAAGGGGATGGTTAAGGTTAGGCTTCAGGAAAGGGATGGTTAGGTTTAGGCTGCAGAGAGGGGATAGTTAAGGTTAGACTGGAGGATAAGGTTGCTTAGGTTTCTGGTGATTAAGGTTAGTATGAAGAAAAGAGTACCTGTCACTGTCGAAGATGCACCAGCTGCAGGATGAAAGTCTGTATCCTGAGGCATTTTCCGATACCCCTATTACAGGATCCAGACCTATGTTATCGTTAAGTGTGTGGATATGAATAGTAATTGGCAAATGGTAAAAAATAAAAAATGTCACAAAATGTATGCATAACGAGAGGAACAAGATGCTTTGCATGGAGTATGGATCCATCGTGCTATTATCAGTGTGTTCATTCAGATTTTTGCAGTGTATGACCATCGTAATAGCAATTGTACATAATATAGACTGCATCTGCAAATGACTGTCATCCCCCCTCCCTCCCCTGTAGCGGTTATGTCCCAGGGGTCTGAGGTGCAGTTGTAACCTCTCGTGTCTGAGAGATCATGACAGGGATGCACAGATAACATGTCTCATATATCTGACTCTGATGTAACTTGTTTTGAGCAGCAAATGGCATGATGTTGATATATATCCCCACCTGACAGTATCTAGCAGCTGGAGCATCAAACTGAATCTGCAGTCACATGGGGATCTAGGTTTAGAGCTGCCGGACCATCCTGACATTGATCTGATAGAACCTGTGTTCCTTTGTGCTTTCAACACATGAAGATGTTTCACTCGGTCTCCATTTTACTTGTGTCATACACTAGTTTGGATATAAGACATCACTGTCCCATCCTCTTTTCCCATTGTCTCTTATTTTGAGACCACATTTCAAATCACAAGTCTGTCTTCTGTGTTACACGTCTAGTTAAGTAGCTGTGGTTCACATATTGTATTTGTCAGGACTGTCTGTCCTCAGACACGGAGCCTTTGTGAATCCTTCTCATTTTATTGTTTTCAAAGAGTTGCCTATAATGCAGGCATAGGCACGGGCTAAAATCTGATTGGTTGCTAAGGGCAACATCTCCACTTTTCCAAACCCACAGCTTAGTAAATCTGGCCCCAGGAGTTGTGTAACTTCAATGTCCATCATGCTTTGCCACACATCACTGCCTTAGACTCTCTATATTTCTCAACTCACTCACAAAAATGTGTGAAGTGGGTCACCTTCCCATGTTTCACTCACACTCTTCAATGTATTATTCAACATTGTGGTTTTATGCAAATTAACCCATATCTGGATCCGCCTCCATTCTCTGTTGTTCTGTAATCATTGTACAGGATGGGGGAGGAGCTTAATGACATCATGAAGCCTGGACTAATGCATAGTCTGCCTTAACTTATAAGGATATTAGTAGAAGTTTTGTGTTCATATAAAGGCACAAGACTCAGTGCTTCTATACAGAACAACAAAATCTGAGGTTGCCTCCGATATCTGTATTTATTTACAGTAGTGGCTATATTATGCCTATAGTCATGCCTTTAGAGCTCACTAATTATAATTACTGACATTATAGTTCAGAGTTTATGCATAATGGGCCCGATCCTTGGGTCCGTACGACAGGGGAATTACCTACAGCGAGTACGTAATTCCCCTGTCTGGAAGGTTGTACGCATGCACACAACCTTCTTATGATGCTGTAATGGTCGGCATACATAACGTATATGTTACGTACGCCGGCTATTGCGGAAAAGGGCGCCCCCCCTTTTTTTACGACAGTCGTATCACTGACGTTAAGGTGGAGATCGACATGAAAATGAGGGGACAGGGCGGGGGAGTCCCCGTTAAGACCACGTTTGTGGCCGTAAGGCCGCAGACTAGGTCGTAGAAGTTAAGGTAGGTATCTGGACCATTATCCACAGTATTTTATACTTATAACATTACTGACAAGCCTCACACATTAATGGGCAGCACGGTGGCTCAGTGAGTAGCACTTGTGTCTCACAGCGCTGGGGTCCTGAGTTTGATTCCCAGACTAGGTCTTATCTGTGTGGAGTTTGTATGTTCTCCCCATGTCTGCATGGGTATCCTCCATGTGCTACGTTTTCCCACATTGCAAAAAAAAAAACAAAAAAAACAACAACATGCTGGTGGGTTAATTGGCTGCTGAATAAATTAGCCCTAGTGTACGTCTGTGTCAGAGAACTTAGAATGGGGCAAGGATTGATGTTAATGTTAAATATTCTCTGTAAAGCGCAATGTAATCTGATAGCGCTAACTAAAAACCTGTTTATAAATAATTAGTGACTTTTTTGACAGTATAGTTAAAGGGTCTATTTGAAAATTACAGTCTAGCTGACTGACCATGTCTGTTCTTGTAACCATTGTACCTTGGTCTGTAGGTGTGGCAGCAGAGGTATTATTAGTGAGTGCTATGTAACCTCTGCAGAAGGATTGGGGGAAATTAGCATAATATATATAGAGAAATATGTAACTGCGATTATCTTTTCTTTCATGTTGTATGAAAGGAACTCTCACCGGCTACTGACAGCAAAATTATTTTATTCAAGATTACAATTAGTATTACCGGGAAATTGAGAAGACAGTTATGCACTGGGCTGCAAATTAAGGTCAGACACAATTGTAAAACTTTACAATATTTCTTATTCATATCTTTGAACCGTGATACCATACAGCCATACAGTAATCTTCAGGTATTGCAGAATGAGTTCCTGTGGGGTGGCTAGTTGTATGACTGGTGTCTATGACACGCTTGTCATTTGATAGAGGTTTCATAAATGGCTGTAGCCTTTAGTGACATGTACTTAGATTTTAAAAGTAATTATCTTGGGTATTGTATTGTGGGGTCCATTTATTAAAAATGAATGGCACCCGAAGGTGCATAGGAGTCAGAATTGTCTTGATCGCAACAATCCTGGCCAATGTAGTTTTGCAATTTATTAACACTTTCCTGTCTGGCAATCAGCAACAGGTTTTTGCTGTTAAACGAAACTCTTCTTCCCCTGCCATAGATGCAGAGGGAATCTTCTTTTTCTGTGCAAGCTGCAGCCAGGGGAGAAGAGCAGTGAGGAACGTTGCTGACAGGTAACTATTATTGTCTGTTGTTTGTCTGCGAGGACTGCTTTGCTAAAATGGACATCCTCCTGACGGGTTCTGTTCACCGGTATGAAACACAGATTTCCGAAATACGTTGTCTCTATTTCAAAAAATCTGCATAATTAGATTTTTTTTTTACAATGAATGGGTAAGTATGCCAAATTAATTTTTCAGCAACTTACCCATTCTCTTTACAAATCCCAGTACCTGCCGCAGACCCACTGCACCGGTCAGGTTACTGTACAAGGGAAGTCTTTGGGTTAGGCTGTGGGGATGGATCAGAGGAATGAGAAGTCTTAGGGTTAGGCTGCGGGGAGGGGATGGATCAGAGGAATGAGAAGTCTTAGGGTTAGGCTGTGGGGAGGGGATGGATCAGAGGAATGAAAAGTCTTATGGTTAGGCTGTGGGGAGGGGATGGATCGGAGGAATGAGAAGTCTTAGGGTAAGGCTGTGGGGAGGGGATGGATCGGTGGATTGAGAAGTCTTAGGGTTAGGCTGCGGGGAAGAGAGTCTTAGGGCTAGGCTGCGGGGAGATGATGGATCGGAAAAATTAGAAGTCTTAGGGTTAGGCTGCACGGAAGGGAGTCTTAGGGCTAGGCTGCAGGGATAGAATGAAGCCTCGTGTGGAGCTCTGAAAACATACAATCCATCCCCTTCCAGTAGCCTAACCCTAATACTTCCCTTCTAAGCTCTGTCCCTACCCCGCAGCCTAAACCTAAGACTTTTTTCCTAGGCTGGATCCTTTCCCTGCAGCCTAAGTCCACTAACCTGTTGGGTCTCACCGTCGGGTGTTGCGGTGGGACCGGATATCAGAAAGGTAATGAATGGTTACGTTTCCGAAAATGTAATTTTCGGAGCGGTGAACAGAACCAGTCTGCTTCACTCCTATTGAATACAAATATCAGGGCCTGTGCTTTGATATATGCAATGATTAAAAAATAAATAAAAAATAAAAAAAAGGACGCAAATTGTCCTCTCACAAAACCATGTTGCCCTGCAGGGGAGGGAGGTAGATATAACTTAGATCTTTTCTGCTATCTAGAAAATAAACATCCCCAGTTTTTGTGCCCTATGTGTACACTCCACCAGTATTTTTCTGCATGCAAACAAAAGCTACATTACCGTTTATGGTTATTTGTTTGTTTGTATCCTAACTCATCATCAGCCCCAAAGTGTCTATGCTATAAAAAAAAATGCACCTGCTTCATACAGTGAGTGATTAAGTTGCAGGTACAGTATTTTACTCCAGCAGTTCACACTGTAATCTATATTGCTCCCATTCCCACTCACCAGGTTTTTATTGTGTGTTTGTAATAGCACACACTTGGTGATCTTTAAAAAAAATCTCTACTTGCAACCTCAAGCTAGAAGCATTTGGAGAAAATCATCATTTCGTTTCCACCTAAAGTCTCTTCCTATTCTGCTCCCTGCCTGGTGCGGAGAATTGACAAAAATATGAAATTGATTTGGTTGAGTAGCGTTAAAGAGCCGAGAGCCAAATGTCACAGCAATGAATGGCCACCGAGCTGGGAAAATCGATGTGGAGGTTACGGCAGGGCTGGGCAGAATGCTATGTTCCTGGAAAAGATCAGTCTGCCGCGGCCTTGGAGAGCCATCAGCCGAAGAGCCTCAGAGGTTTCATGACAGAGGATACAGAGTAGCTGACAGATAGAATGTTTCACGGCAGGGCAAAATACACAGAATATTGCTGTTACTGCTTGAGAAATTCTATTATACAAATATATATATATACACTCAGTCATTGTGCGCTACCAATGGTCCATGTTTCCAGGTCTCCTTGTTAGAGCACAGGTGTGTTTGTTACTAATTGACTCTATATTAAAGATCCACAGGTGGCAGTAATAATCTCACCAGCGATTCACTGAGGAGACCTGGAAAACATGGCCTGTTGGTAGATCACATGGTCTGAGTTAGGTCATCCCTGTTTTACACTATAGGGCGTATTCATCTATAGGACGTTGTGTTTTATACTTTTTCATACAGAAAGTTTATAACACAAATGCTTTCGGAATAGATTTACAAGGATTTCCAAAGAGGATGTGTAGGCATTATGCAACATGACTGCTAGAATCTGATTGGTTGCTATGGGTACTGCCCCCACTTTTCCATCTTAGAAGCTTTAGGAAATCAATTCCTTAATCACTTAATGAATAATGAATAAATGAATAAACAATGAATAAAAATATTCTTTCACTGAAATTTATTATTAGAGAGGTCTGATTCTCACACTTATTTCTACCTCCTAATAAGATATTCAGGTCACAAAAAAAAAAAAATTGCTGGAAAAATTAAATCCCCCTCTTGTAATATACTTAGCAACAATTGGGATGTCTAGGAGCAAAGTATGGGTGCTTCTAATGGCAACTGTTACCTTTAGACAAATAGATGAGAGTGGGCTTATTCGCAGTGTTCTCTCCCCCAGGACCTCCTGTTTTCAGACCAGTGACTAGTGGTGTAAATACCATTGGTGCAGGGGGTACGGGTCCCGGGGGAGAGGGGGCAGTTGGAGGAGAAGGGAACCTGTAGCACTTACCACCATTCTGTCTATGAGCACTGACCACTGTTTATAAATAACTCTACAGAAGCTAATATCTTAGTGATGTTCTCTGTCGACTTTAAGTCATCTTTCGGAGGGGCCCAGGAACACTTATTTTCTCAATACACAAAAAAAAGGCTTTGAATGACAATTATATATACCCCGATATCTGTGGAAAATAGCCCCTATGTTTTTCTATACCAAATTATCTCTTCACTTTCCTTTCTCCACTTCTCTTTATATTTCCCTCATGTAATTTTACCTGCCAAACTTTAATCACACCACCTTTTGCATATGTATCTTTATTAATTACTTTCCCTTGTTATTCCCTATTTAGTGCGAGCCTCCTCGGCTCATCTTCTTTAGGCTTACCATAACATGCCCTCCCCCCTCTCGTTCTGCTGCCCCTACCCCTTTTCTTTTCCCGAAGAAAAATCACCTCATTAGTGATAAATTCCCAAATGTCATATCATCTCAAACAGGGAAGATTATAACCTGAAAGGAAGAAAAGACAAATTTCAAAGAAAAGCCTGCAAACCTATGGCAAGTACTTTTCTACTGGACGGCATCATAAAAATGCCCCCTACGTTGTTGAGAGTGTGTTTGGAGAGTTACCGCCATATGTTCCGTGGGTTTTTTCGCTGGGATTATTCCATCATTATTGCTGATAAAAGCTGTTTACTGCCTTGGCAGAAGATTCCTGCTCGGAGCCATTCTGGAAATTGGCATACAGTTTACGGAAAAGTTCATTTAATGCCAGATGCCAGAATACAGCGCTTTTGTTTTACACTGTGATTACTGGCTGTGGCCAGACCAGGCCTCTTATTGTTCCTTTACTCTTATCTGTCTGTCTGGGTCATAGCAGTTTCAATTTGTCTTTGTATATGTGTATAGACACTATTGTTTTTTATTAATCGTACCCACTTATTAATTTGAATCCAGCCACACAGTTAAATGCTACATTAGTACAAGCGTATGAAAATGCAGATTATCTAAGGCATTATCACGCATGGACAGTTTTATACTGTAGATGCTTTATTTGGTTTTCTTAATTAATAAGCTCATCTTGATATACAGTTTATTGTGGAGGGGAAGGTTACAATCTATGGACATATGTTAATAATCTCAGCCATCTCAACTGATTTCTCTGTGAGACCAGTGATTCTAAATAAAACTTTAAGAGTTTTAAAATATTTGCTGTTGCCAACTCAGGATGCTGGGGTAGATCCAGAACTACGTCCGTCTTCCATAGATGGACGTAATTCAATGAACAATAGCTACTGCGCATGCGTATTAGCTATTGTACGTAATCTGCGTATCGTTTCGACCGCATATACGCAATCAACGTATAGAAATGATATCGAAATGATACGCAGATTACGTACAATAGCTACTACGCATGCGCAGTAGCTATTGTTTATTGAATTACGTCTGTCTATGGAAGAAGGACGTAGTTCTGGATCCGGCCCGCTGTTATAATTGCATTCTAACCTGAAGATGTTAAAGGGTTTGTCAGCTCTGTCAGCTTTGAATTATACCTTCAAAGCTGTCAGAGCAGCATAGTACATAGATATACAGCAGCGGTTGTTGCAGGCAGAAATACAGACAAGCATCAGCCGAAGCCACGCTTCAAACAGCGTGGTTCCAGCTGATCCCTGTCTGTACTACTCCCTGCATAGCCGCTGCTGTATTTCTATGTACTATGCTGCTCTGACAGCTTTGAAGGTATAATTCAAAGCTGACAGAGTAGCTTTGTACATAGATATAGAGCAGCGTCTATTGCAGGAATAGGGAGCCTTTCAGCTTGCTGATTGGCTCCCTTAAAATATCAGGCGCTTGCTCTCGATATAAATTAAACTTTTCAGAAGACCAAATAATCATACCAGAGCGTTTCTGGTACGTTTATTTGGCGATACACTACAGCGATTATTTGCCCGATAATTGGGTGATCGGGACGATAATCGCTCTAGTATATGGCCACCTTAAGTCCTTTCCCTCTCAGCCTAACCCTAAGTCCCTTTCCCCGTAGCCTAACCCTAAGTCCCCCCTGCAGCCTAACCCTAAGCCCCCGGCATCTAAATTGAATGGGTGAGTATGCCGATTGCATACTAACCCATTCATAAAAATAAAATAAAAATCTAAAACTGCTGTCATTCAAAATAGAGACGGCCAAAAAGCAACTTTCAGCTGTCCCTACTTCAGCTGACGTTATTCGGTATGGGGACTCTCAACGCAGATACAACACCCAATCTATAATACATAGAACAATTTTGCAGCACACCTCTTTTAGTTTTCGTTAGACCGTCTTCATCAGAATCGGGAGAATAATTGGTCAGATGTAGGATTGTGTATGTAAATGCTTAAGAAATGTGGCTGCTACCATCACTGTGTATAACTGTGGGGGCCCACAAGAAGGGTCTAACAAAGCGTTCATTCATAGTGGTGCGTATTTTAAGAGTTTAAGGTATAGCAGCAAAGTCTTGAGCAGAACATTCTGACCTTAGAGAAGCAAAAGACCCATAATTCTTCTTTGGGTAGAATTCAACCAGCACTCACCAGTGTATAAAATTTACTGCGCTGCCCACTGTAAACTTTAATCATTTGTGCCTAGCTGAGACTATGAAAGTAGGAGCTTTTAAGAGGAGCCTTGCATGATATAGTGATCTTACAGAGATCTTTTCACACATCACAGCTACTTAGAGGCAATTATGTGTGTCAGCCTTACCACCTTTTAGTATATGCTTGTGTAAGGGTTGGTATTCACAGGGATTGTTAAAGACAGCTATATACTTAATGAAGGTTCCCTTAAAACTCCATTGTAGGTTATTGAGGCTTTTGAATACAGCTAGCAATGTGAAAATTGATTAGCAAATGCTTGTTAGTTAGGGAGTGTACAGTATGTATACCTTTAATGGGTCTTTTACAAATGTTTGTTACTGAAAGTGTATACAGATGTATGCAGGTCTTTAATGTGTTTTTGTGTGTATTATCATGCTTTGTAACACCGACAAAAATGAATATGATGCAACAAAACCACCTTTCCTACACATCAAGGATGATTGATACAAGGTGAATGTGAAGTCTTTATTCTAGTGTTTTAATATACATCATATATTTTTTTATGTTTTCCTTGATTGTGCAGGCTTTTCCACACAACACATGGTCAGAGATGTGCGAGAATCTGTGGTAACCTATCAAAATGCATTATGAACCATCAGTTATAGCACAGGGGCTGGACTGTTACCCCTCAGTTAGTTTACAAGATGGGCATCGCATGTAACATTTCCATTCTATGCATACCAAAGATTTCTGTATCCCCATGAATATCCATGCCCTTCAGGTTGCACTTGTCAGAAGTCTGTACATGCAAGCAGGGGCAACTCGACCGCCCTCCCCCAAATGTTAAGAGAGCATGATCCAGGGAGAATCCCTGTAAGTTTGAATGACGGAAATGCCGGCATTCTAGTCATTTATTTATTAACTAACAGATTTCTATAGCATCATCTTATTACGTGGTGCTTCTACAGCTGGAAATACTCAGTGCACTTTATTACCATCTGATTGATCACTGCTGAGTCTGTATGACCAAAATGCTGACATTTCAGCCATACAGACTCGCAGTGTGCATGCTGGCTCATGGTCCTCCTTCAACCACCTCCCTACACATCCTCTGAGGATGCTGAGATTTTAGCAGCATGATACTGGCATGACCTTAGGTCAAATCAGCTTCATACTTACCCAGCAAACACTGGAGGAGCCAAGAATACAAAATAATATAAATAATACTTTGTCCCCTTACCTAAAAGTGTTCTGCATGCAGGTATGACTGGTTACGATGTGCAAGGATGTCTGGATACAGGAAGGATCTGTATTCGTGGCAATTGAAAGTCTGGAGGATCTAACCGATAATTCTGTAACAGCAGTTTAAGTAATACCCAAATGGGGCAAATGTTTAAAAAATTGGAAATTTTTCCATTTTTACCCAGTATTGACTCATTTGTTTATTATATTCATACTACAGATTTTGAATGCAATTTGCAACATCTAAAATTCTAAGCAAATCAATTTGAAATGGTTTAGTAAGTGTATTATTTTTCAAAGCTTGCCAATCTGGAGACAGAAGTCAGAAAAGCCAATAATGTGCTTCTCGATCATACCATCCGATGCTATAGATGATGGGTAAAATGTTGTGATTTATTTTATGATATCACTTCCTAATAGACTGTTTTTCACATAAATCAAACCTGAAACACTGCAGCCAAGAGCATCAGTGTAGATCAAGTGTTAAAACGAGCCTAGCAGCGCAGTCTTTATATGAAAATGTGTCCTTAATGGGACACTGGTACATCTCTCACTGCCTCAAGTTATTTTAATACTTTGTTGAGAATCTCATTCAGGGTCTTTCAGAATTGTGTCTCCTATCACCGATTCTGTCAGATAATATTGCTACTACTTTTATAGAGAAGAGAAAAGGGGATCTACTTCATAAAGATGGGGAATTAAACCAGAAACACTGGCATTGTAGAAGGAATCTACAATTGTAGCATCTGTAATAAGCCTTTTCAGAGCTGGAGGGCTTAAACAGCCCATTCTGTTGCATGCTTTTCAGCTTCAGCCCAATTAATAATTTGCATAATTAACACACACATTAAATTGGGACTGGCTTTGCATGTGTTTGCAATGACGGAATAATAGAAGCAAAGAGGGGTCTACAGCAGATCGCCGTCAGCCAGCACGGGGAAGCAGTAATTTGCGCTGGGACTGACAGGCCAGTCCGGGCAAACCCTGTTTGGCAGCTTTAATCGGTGACAAACGGCTCTTAAAGCCGTAACAGTGTTTCTGTCACTTACCCGGTTTGATGTCACCGTTAGACACAATAAATCAATAGTGTCAGAATTCTGCAATGTTTACAGCTAGCGAGCTTTATTATTTCATATGCTTTGGGCTGCGGACATCTGCAGATTGTCATAGACAGAGCCCTCAAGAGCTGTATGTGGATGGAATGTGAACAGTACTTGTTATGTGTGTAATGCAGATCTGTGTTCTGCTCTTTTTGGATCTTCGGGCTTTTAAATAGTATACAGCCCACAGCTCTTATTTGCATACATAACACCATTCGTGGCGTTTTGTTTAGGGGTGGTTCATGATTGGGACATGGAGATGTGGGTGTGGCCTCACCTTCAGAGAAGTGATAGGCAACCCTGTAACCCCTCCCCTCTGAATACATCACCTTTAAATTAAATATGGTGCCCATACAATAATACTCTGCTATGCATTGGATGGCATATTTTTCCTAAATTCTGCATCAAGCAGGCAGAGTGTTTGAGTAGGAACTGGGAGATTTGCATTTGGGTACTGTACATACATTTTTACTTGCAGTGCATTTTGAGTGTGTGCCATAAAGGACAGCATTATTTTGCAGCTGATAAGGTTAGTGACGATTATCTATGTGGTGGTAGTTATTTGTGACGCATGATATATAAAGCTTCCACGTGAGAGGTGACCTTAAAGTTAAGATGTCCCAAAATGACGTCTTAAGCTTCCATTCCTCTGTGGCTACCAAACTGGATGCAAATCAGAATACATCCCAAAAAAAATAATCTCCTCCCCCCAAGATTGCTAAAAGCACATGGTCAGAAACTCTTCTTCAACCAGCATATTGACAGGTGTGTATTAATCCTACTAGGGACAGTGCAAAAGGATCAAGATCCATTTCCAATTGGCCAACCAAATGTATGGCCAAAGTAGATATATCTGTCCATTCATTGCTGGGACTAACTAGACATGAACTATAGAATAACCGTCATGCTGTGATCAAAGCATTGCCATGTGCACACATTATCAGTTGAATTACTGTCATTGGACCGGCTCTATACCTCCACTGCCGCTGAGGTCATAGTTCCAACTGCGGTAGCAGTGTCAGTCTGATGCCAGATGTCCACCGCATGCCAAAAAAACTTCTAGGGCCCACTTTAACATTTCCGAACTGTCCCCACGTAAAATTGGTGAGGTGTGAATATGTGGCCAGCCCTTAAGCTGGCCATATGCTGGGACGAATATTGATCCCAGCAGGGGGTGTCCCGATAAACGTCCTGTTATCGGCACCATACACCTCTCCTGCTGGACCGGTAATTCTAGCAGAAGAGGGGGGGACAGGGCCCTCTATGGTGCTCCTGCATATCTATGTACTAAGCTGCTCTGACGGCATAGGGATCAGACAAAGCTGCACTTCACACAGCACGGCTTCGACTGATCCCTGTCTGTACTACTCCCTGCAATAGACACTGCTGCATATCTATGTACTATGCTGCTCGCAAAAAAACGTTGTACGCTCGCCCGTCGGACAGCAATTTCGTAGCTCTGGATCAGGCCCATAGTTCCAACTGCGGTAGCAGTGTCAGTCTGATGCCAGATGTCTACCGCATGCCAATAAAACTTCTAGGACCCACTTTAATATTTCCGCACTGTCCCCACATAAAATTGGTGCGGTGTAAATATGTGGCCAGCCATTAAATGGCCATACACTGGGACGAATATTGATCCCAGCAGGGGGTGTCCCGATAAACGTCCTGTTATCGGCACCATACACCTCTCCTGCTGGACCGATAATCCTAGCAGAAGAGGGGGACAGGGCCCTCTATGGTGCTCCTGCTCTATGTACTAAGCTGCTCTGACGGCATAGGGATCAGACGAAGCTGCACTTCACACATCCCTTTCTGTACTACTCCCTGCAATAGACGCTGCTGCATATCTATATACTATGCTGCTCTGACAGCTTTGAAGGTATACTTTCAAGCTGTCACAGCAGCTTAGTACATACATATGCAGCAGCGTCTATTGCAGGGATAGGGAGCCTTTCAGCTTGCTGATTGGCTCCCTTAAAATATCGGGTGCTAGCGCCCGATATCATTCAGACATGTTTAAAAATCCAGCAATCATGCCAGAGCATTTCTGGCACATTTAATGGAAGTTTTAAAAATTGATCTTAGCCATTAACTGGAGCGATTTTTGGCCCATTCACCTGATAATTGGGAGATTGGGTCAATAATCACTCTAGTGTATGGCCAGCTTTATTGTGCAATCTTTATACCTTCCCCTCCCACAGGGCGGAAGCTCATCGCGTCCAGTTCTGTCCCTCCCAGCCATTTAGATTCTCTACCAGGACGGATCTGGATCCTCTTAATACAGAATTACATCCTGATACCGCGCTGCAGTGCAGAAATAGATCGTTTTTCATTCATAGTGTTTGGAAAATTCCCCCTTTAGTGTAAATAATAATCAGTTCTAATATGTTTATTTTGTAGCACTATATTTAGCAATATTGTCTGCATGTAAAGAAAACCTCCTTTAGTAAAACCTAACTGTAAACAAGTTATCTTTTCTCCCTGTGTTAGAATATCCAGTCTGTGTGTAACTTGCAGTGTCCAATCAATGAAAACTAAAGATTCCGTTAACACCATCAGTACATAGCATCCAGGGGCTGAAGTTATTACTGAGTCATTCTCAGTGCATTACTTAGAATGCTAATTCACCAAAACGCCTGCAACAATTGTAAAATGACAGCATGGAGGTAGGAGGTGGGAATAGATTGTTGACTCCAGAAGGAAGGAATGGGAGGGGGCATCTTTCTATCCCACTCCTCCATCTTTTTTTTTTTTTTTTTTAAAGATGAATAGAAAAGGTGACATCTGAAGCTCAGAAACAAACATGTTGTGTCCACACCATGGGTCAACATTGGTAACCTTAGTTGATGAAGCCCCAGCATCCCCTCCCTCGTAAAGAGAACACTCTCTCATGCACACTCACAAGACAAAGAAAAGAAGCCTGGATAATTAGACCAAGCTGATCGGCAGGAGGTAGCCTGCCTCTCTCAGACTGCCTCTTGTATATTCATGACCCTGAGTGATTGATGGAAGGACAGAGATTGTTGACACTGTCATTTGCAAGTGGAGAGGTAGGGACAAGAGACTGTGATGCATCTAAAAGGGGACTTGCCGCCTTCTCATTTGAATTCTGCACTGTGTGTCACCCACTTCCAAGAGGACATCTGCTAATATGGCCGAAAATCAGGGGTTAACTCCCCCACTGCCAGAGGACTGGAATCCATGTTGAAAGCCAAGCTTAACGTCTATATTTCAATGGTTTCTTATGAGTCTCAAGCAACACAATAGTTAAACATGCAGAAAACTCCCCCCCAACCTCAAATACAATGTGACAGCAGATAACAAAACAATTGGCCTTTGCAGTCTTCAAAGCCACACTCATAAACCTGTTAATGTATTGTAGATTATAAATGGTTTTATATCCAGTTCAAACCTCTGCCTGTTGAGGAATTATACCCATTTTATATATCTTTACAATGGAATAATTAATAACCCGTCTTAGGCGACAGGAAGTAAATTCCACACATCTGCAGGGCCCTCTTACCTACCCAGTCTGCCTGTTACCACCCAGTCTTGTTATAATGATTGTTAAAATTGTAAAGAGATATATAATGTGATGGCGCTATATAAAAACCCGTTAATTCATTAATAAATAAATAAATCTCAGTCTAGACACCTGCTTTTCATTAATTTCATGTTCAGTATACAGATTTCTGAGATTAATATATAGAACCACAATTATTTAAATCATTTGATTACAATATGTATTTCATACAATTCACTTGCAAAACCCTCCAAGTAAAGTATTGTTTTAATGTTGCTTCATATAAACAAGTGTAAACAACTGGACCCGATATCAACATCTATAATACAGCATTTCTGAATGACAGCGATTACAGAAGTTAGCAGTATATTGAGAAAAGGCTAAGTTCAAAAGAAAAAATGAGATCATGATAAACAGACTTCACCCTAGGCCTCTGACAAAGGCCATCACTGGTGCTAAATCCTGGAGGACAGGATTGCAGAAGAGTAAATGTAAGTCTAGATCCACCCCTATATCTAACCCTGATTAAAAAGTAAATCCAGCCAAAAAAGTTAAAGTTAAAAGGATTTATCATACTCTGGCAGACACTGCAGGACTTTACTTGCTCTTGCTCTTGCCAACGCAATCCTGATTTAGATTACCAGTGTTGTCCATCAGAAAAATGCTGTCAATAGGAATGTGTGGTAGTGAGAAAGCAGAAGTGTTTGCTGATGGTTGACCAAATGTAAGGACTTTGGTAACTAAGGACTACGCACCTAATTCACTTGTGCAGCCCTAACACCCCCCCCCCATTTTTAGGTACCTTATTTTACCGCGCATAATTTCCTGAAGGAATTCACTCATTGACAGTGCCTCTCCCCGACCCCCTTCCCCCCTCCTCCCTTCTTGGATAGTCTAAATCCCTCCCCCCTTCCCACTTCTAACTTTGGCATTTTATGAACCTAAGAAGCCAGAGCTTTTTAGGTGTGAATATTGTCGTAAAACTTTTTGGACAGGAATTGATCAAATATATTTTCTTTTGAGCAACCATTTTGGGTTTTATAGTGGCAGAGTCTAAATATCAGTCAGGTATTTGCATTAGTCACCTAACTATATAATTTTAACAATCAACTCTATTGAATGACACAACTATAAAATATCAACCATTGGAATCCGCTGGAAAATGGCCATTTGATGTTATCACCAATATGTAATTTGTAAACAACAAATGCAATGTTACTGACAGTCCTGTACAAGTAGATGTTTTAAAAGAGTGCTGCACTTGATACAAATTAAGCCTCATTAAAATCCTCTCCCCCTCCCCTCTTCTCATCAACTCAACAATTTACGGCCAAGCTCTGAAATTAACGCCCTTGACTGCCATCTTTGTATTTACATCAATTAACACATAAACTCTTAATTACTCTGATCAGGGGAGTTCCCAGCCCATAAATGGAAAGTGACACCGCAGCTGCCAGCACCCAGTCAAGGTGACAATGAATGGGGACGTATCAATTAGATGACAGTCCCTGGGAGGCGCAAGCGCATGAAGTGAAGGGTGCGAGGTGATGGGCCATGCTTAACTGGAGCTGTAGGCACTTAGAGAGTGACAAGCTCATATTCCGACAGAGATGAAATGCTGCTTCAAGTTTTATGTCATTGGATATTTTTCATACATACAGAAGTAATTTGTTTTATTACCAATATCATATTTTTTTATGAGAATCTATCTTGGAATTCTCATGCATTTCGTTTACACAGAATAATATAGTGCCATTGTCTTGTTGTAATTTTTTTTTATTTGCTTAACCCTTTCAGTAAAAAACAAAAATAGCTTTCTTAGCGTATTCTCTCTGCGACTACTCTATAAATCACTGTAAGTGGTCGGTGGACTCATATACTCTGTAATTTCTCCCCCCCAAATGCAAGTATATGCATAACAGTGCTTCCTCTGCGGACACTCTTGACATAGCGTACTATGGGTCTGATACAGACCCCCGCATGCTTTATGTGCAAGTGGGTGTCTGTAGTTACGCTCCTGTAGCAGGCACGCCCCCTGCACTCCCCACTGTTAGTAGGATATCTGGACACTTACGTGTACCTTAACTTTTACGACTAGGTCTGGGGCCATACAGCTGTAAAGGGGCTTTCCCTCCCACGACCCCTCATTTACATGGCTATCCCCGCCTGTATTGCCATGGTAACTGAAGGATCAGCCCCTTCAGCGTAAGTACTCACGTACGTAACTCCGTTACACATGTTAGTACTTACACTGTCTGAACATCTGGCACGCATGCTCAGATGTTCCGAGACAGAGGACTTACGCAAATGACTTGCGTAAGTCTCCTGTCGGACTTAGTCCTGGATCCGGCCCTTTGCGTATATTCAAAACATACATGGCTAGAAATATGTGCGCTTTGTGTTACATTGAGACGTTTGACATCGTGCAACCAAAGTGTGGTGGGAGGAGCTCAAACATTGCACAGTACAGAATGAGCGTATATACTTCATGATCAACAGTCACAAAAAATAGAATTGTCATAGCGTTAGCTATAGAAGTATTTATTTACAATTACCTAAACAGCAAATTGTGAAAAAACTAATCACAGTTCTGGATTTGTCACTAAGAATATAATAAAATATCCAGATTCCTTCAAACCTATGTGTAATACCTCTACAGGTAAACCTTTACTTACTTCATTTTTACATATTATCAAGGTGGTGAAACAGAGAAACCCTTCTTTATGATACCTGGGCAATATGGCCTCCTATAGATGATCAATCTATTTTAGTCTCTATGGATCAGAACCAGACTTCTGATGGTGCTGTGCTCAGAGGTTTTGAGGCCTATCCCCTCACTCCTAAGGAATTTCCGACAAGAGACCCCTCCCTTAAAACTTCCACGCCATCATTATATAAAA
>WWET01000333.1:570342-588200 GCA_011038615.1 Limnodynastes dumerilii
ATACATCACGTAAATCATACAGATTGGAATGAAGGCAACTTACATGTTCTAAATGGATCTGATTCTGCTCGTAAACTGTCTTCTTCTAATGAGCAGCCGAATAAAGAGTATAAATAACTTTCTTGGCATGGCGTGTGTTTCCAAGGTGCCAGAAGCCTTGGAGACATCACAGGAGTTAATGAAATTGTCTGTTATCAAAGTATCATAAAACTGTACAAATTAAACTGTTGGCCATTTACTGCATTGCTCCGCAGCCTTACAAGGGGAAGGTACAGAACTAACCGGCATCTACTTTATTGGTTCTTGGCTAGGATCCAAAGGTGAAGCGTGTGTGTGTGTGTGCGTTTGTGTTTCATTCGTGTTGCATCTTGTCTTTTTGTCCTTACTAACCAGAACAAGTGCTTGATCTACAGAGTAACAACCAGAACAAGTGCTTGATTACAGAGTAACAACAATTAATTAATAATTACTTTTTAGCCATTACATACGTTGTAATGGATAGAACAAATATAATACTAAAATATATTTTCTCCCATCTGCCCACACTGTCCTAGTAGGGAGCATGTGAATCTGTAGAAACCGATAGGTGCATAGTCAGACTAAAGTAAAATAAGGCTTCTGGCAGGGTTTGTAGTTCTCTCTTTGTCAGTTTACAGTATAGGTTTTCCCTGTTAATGCGCAATGAATTTCCAGGAAATCATGTGCGCTTGAGACCATAAATGAAGGTGAGCCCTGTCCAGTTCCTGCAGATCGATTGGGAAGTTTTGATTGGTGATCCGATCTGGATTTGAACCTATAGGAGAAAATACTTGACCATGGGCTAAATGGGGTCCATGGGATAAAGACTTCCACCAAAAGAGTGAGTTTTCCAATGGCTTGAATAGGAAAGCGTCTGCATTTTGTGACTGCGCATATACACGCGCCACATTCCTGGAATGGATACTGGTAGTGTTTCTGATAGTAGGGTGCGATGCAGATGGCTTGTACGCTAAGTAGGAGGGGGCAGGTATGCAAATAGTACAGTGAGGGCCTGCTAAGGGCCCTCCGTATTATAGAGATTTCTGTGCTGTTCCCATTTTACGTAAGTACGGCATGGTAGTCTTAAGGTAACTTTGTCTGAATCCCTTATGAGTTCGGTATGCTAGGAGATCCGTCCGACAGGGCATTACTTGACATTTGCACAGAGGTTTGGATCAGTGCATGATATGAAGGGGGGCGGTAACTAGCCTGCCAATAAATGATTGGTTTCCAGTAAGTATATCCCGCTCCCTGCCACACTCATCTAACAGTTGTACCCATGGTGTTACGTTTAGGATAGACAGGGAGGCAGCCACCAACACAAACTGACACATGTTTCTTGAGCAGCAATGAAGGGTGCCACAAACAGTTTCTGTTCTCAGCCAATTATAATCCATCATGGCAGAGGTGGAGCATAATATTTGGAAAACCGACTCCCCTTAGTCTCATCATTCCTCTTATACACCTTTAGATACAGCACTGATCACAGTCTGCAGTGCATAGCATAGTTTCTGCCTAGGACTTGGATTATTTGAGATACATAGATCCATTTGCTTACTTAGAAATGTTATGCATATGTTGATAACTACCCAGATTGTTCTTGCAGTATAATAAAAAATAAAAAAAGACTGTATAAAATCACAGATTCAACTTTCACCTAGTGGTAAGCCATCTTTTTGGTGATAAATTCTCTAATGACATGGTGAGTGATCAAAAAATAGTTTCTCGTAAAATGGAAATACACCACACAGTATTCCAAAATTGCATTGTGACTGTAGGCCATTTAGAAATCACGTTGGTAAAATTGCATCTTTACAGTCTCTGATCTCTGATCAAACAGGTAAAAGTGCAGCAATATACTCCCCTCTCAAAACTAAATATTCCAGCATAAACATTTACTGCCCCCAAATAAAAAAAATAAATATGTTTACCACGGAAAGAAATCTCGTCCTACGATAACAACTTCCTTATCAGATTCAAAGGAGCTTCTGAGAAGGCTGGGAGAAAAGGAGTATAAATCTGCCTCCAAAAAGGGTTTATCTGAGCAGGGGAAATGAAATAAACATTTAAAGTTCTCCATACACAGAGACTGCATGCACTTTATGGTGTGTAGATTTATTTCACTGCAGCCGCCGCTGCCAAGATTTATCAGTGCTGCCGTGTTGGAATTTCTGTTGAATCTGCCATGCTGGGCAAGGAAGAGTTAACTACGTTAGCCATTGCTTCGGCTAGGCCTTGTCCTTGATCCTGGTCTTAGTAATCCATTAACTTCTTCGATGCCAGAATGTAATTTCCAATATCCTTCATTGAATGAGAGATTTAGCTCAATATAATATAACCAAATTAAAAGGTGTTTTTTTTTACCTGTTGTCTGGATCTAATAAATAGATTTTCCTGCAGTGTTTTTTTTGGTCTAACTATTGTGTATTAATAAATAATTTGAATGATAATGGACCAGATCCAGACACCTGCACGCTTTCTGTACGTGCGGGGGTCTCTCTGTCCGAGAGAGAGAAGGGACTGCACGCCCCCCTGTCTCGTGCTGGCTTTATGGCAACTTGCGCTACAATAAGCCTACTTTAAAGCAATTGTGCGGATCAGCGGTCCTGGAACTAAGCTGCTGCAAAAATGTGTTTTCCTGCTTACAGCGAGCGTAAAACGTGCACATTTTGTGGGTGCGCATGGTCATCCACCACACTTACATCCTGGAAGTGCTTATGCAACAAATCCAATGGCAGCACTCATGATAGAGGGTAAAGGGGGGAATCATTCAACTTGTACAGTAAGGGCGTGATAATCCAGACTCCCAAGACGTCCCAATTGTAAGTGAGAATGGCTCGGAAATATAAGGTAGGGATTCACAAATGTAAGTGGCCTCCCCTCACCCGCACAGATGTATGTAATGGTCGAAATTTTACATTTACACAACAGATCGATCGCACAGTTGTAAGCATTCACAGGCCTGTAATTACAGATACCCATGTATCTGATAATAATTGCAGATCCGCACGCATAGTGGACCTGATTCAGATATTGAAAATAAGAAAGGAAAGTTACTCCTGGGCTAAACCATGTTTATTGCAGGGGAGTCATATTTCATCTGTTGCAAACAGTATTAGAGTTGAGAGGTGATGTTTCCTATCCCAAGTCTAAATAACAGTTTAAAAGTAAAGCTGGTCAGTATCTGTGTGCAGTAAGCAATTCAAAGATATATCCCTATATACAAAGTATACAATTAATTTGACGCCCCCTGAAATCAACATGGTTTTGCCCAGATGTAACCTTCCTCTCTTAATTTCAAGCTCCTTCTTAAGTCTGAATCAGGTCCAGTAATGAGAAGTCTGGATCTGGATTTAGGTGCCAATATTTACTGCTGCCACCTAATACACTGATTGTGCGACTGCTGCTTTTTACTCTGCAAGTAATCACATTCTTCCATTTGAAACACACTATCACAAACAGAAGATTGATGGAGGAGAAGCTGCGCTAGCAATTTCATACAGGAATACCCAGGAGTCACTGATGTGCCAAAATGTTCAGGTTTCTTTCAACTCATGGATAGGGCTGTAGGTATGGCTGTATGGACATCCCTCTGATTCACTCTGAATAAATATGATGAGTTTAACTTACCTACCTGATGCCATTTGTATGAGTCGGTGGGTGTAAAAATTGCATAACATTGCCAGTCTTTAAAGAGTGCCACTTATAAATAAGAGATAATGGATGAAAGCTGTAGCCAACTGCAAATAAATTAGAATAAAATGCGGTTTTATAGTTCCTCAAATTTCACTTTTCCTAAAAGCAGCAATGTACTTTAGTAAATCCCGGCTGCAAGCTCTCAAAAATACAGGTAGTAAAATGGGAAAAGACTAAAATGCATGATTTTGTAACATAATTAAATATATGTATTGCATATATCGAACTAGCAGTATTAAATAATAAAGGAATTATTCGAGAAAAAATACAGCCAAAATCTTTACAGTTATAATCGAGAGACAATTAAACATTTTCTGTTTTTTATGATGTTTTCCAAAAATCGATCAAGCTCTTTAATATAATTTATTTACATAAGTTTCACATTTTATAGTATACTGCAGAACATGGACACTTTATTACGACCTATTCAGCATACTTAATAGTGCCATAATATTTTGCTCTGAAGTGTGCTTTTGTCTTTGCAAATAAACTTGTATTACAATTGTGTAGACAGAGAGGTTAAACAAGACATAGATTGTAGGAGAAAGAAAATATTGATTCTAGCAGAAGTAACGCAATTTGTTTAGACATTATAGCATAATAAACAAGCAGCAACAGCTGGTCAACGAGTTCCAAGACAGTCAGCAAGGACTTGCTTGTTAGGATGTTATGTGTGGCAATACAGCGTGACCATCTTTATATTTGCCTATTCCTGCTTATTTCACACGATATAGCACCGGATCCAGGCTTCAGCTTCCGTTGCGCTCTGAGCCGCAATCTGAACCTGGATCTTCGCAGGATCCTCATTCCTGTGCACGTGAGGAGAAACCACTCCCCTCACACAGATGGATTTGCAATCCATGGGCCCTGCCTTCAGTGGGACGGCGTGGAGGTCTAGACTGGAGGTAAGGGCTGTAAAACACCCTTATTGTAAAAGTAAAATATCTTGGACAGGTGAAAAATAAGAGAGGAAAGTTACTCCTGGGCAAAACCATGTTGATTGCAGGGGAGTCAAATTTAATCCATTGCAAACTGTATTAGAGTTGAGACGTGATGTTTCCCAGCCCAAGTCTAAATAACAGTGTGATAGTAACGCTGGTCAGTATCTGTGTGCAGTAAGCAATTCAAAGATAAAACCCTGCATGCAAAGAATACAATTAACTTGACTCCCCCTGCAATCAACATGGTTTTGCCCAGGAGTAACTTTCCTCTCTTATTTTCAATCTCTGAATCAGATCGCTTCTTCAATATGTACACGATAAATGTATCATAATCCTGTGTGTGCACTCGCAAAATACGGCTGTTTCCTTCCCTTACAAGTAGAAAACAATTATTTTGTCTAGAATTGGTCTTTAAAATTTAGGAGAGTGAGCTACCCAGCCACTTATCAAATTACGGGGCTTGTTAATGCAATTTTCCCCCACTGATCATGGAAATGCTGCATTGTGAAGCTGGGGATAAGGGGGAGGACCATCAATGGCATTAATCAATTCAAATAGTTACATTGTAGCTTATGCCCCTGCTTCACAATGCTGGACTTTCTCTCTGAGCTTTCCCATAGAGGAGGTTTAAATTTTGAAGGGAGGATATAGTTTGACTTATAATAGCAGGAAACCACCTTAAGATTTTTGCGCTATTCCCATGTAAAATGGGGGCGGCTCGGAAATCTGGATAGGGGGTAGGGGCATAAGCATACCCTTATAGTAAGATTTAGCTAGATCTTTCTTTCCACCTAGAGTACACACCGTATGCTTCCCGCCATCAGAAAGACTCCCAGCACCATATTCTGTATCCATAGAGACAGTGGCCGCATTTCATAAGTCCGGATCTCATCCATAATTATTACAAGGGGAAAGAAAGAAAGAAAATAAACTCTTCTGAAGACATCTTGGGACTGCCAGAGACCATCTTTCGTAAATGTCATTGATTTTACCCATTATACATCAAGTTGCTTTTCCTAATCCTCTGTATATTAAAACTATAGCACTGTGCATACAGCTTTATTTAGGATTATTTATAATGTCTGACCAAATGCACAAGCATGTAAAGCATCCTTGCAATATTTTTTCCCTGATACTGATATATATTGTTTAATGGCTGCCATCCATTTATCTGTATTGTCCATTGCAGGCAGTGCTGTAAAAGCCATTAATATGTCTGCATTTTTCCCAGAATGCCGTGCAATAAGTAAACTGCTTGTCTCAATGAGACCCTACTGTGTCACTCTTCACATTTATACATTCTGATGAATGAATATACTACGAGAACTGACAAAATAGCCGTGATTGTTATTACTCTCATAAGGACCTGAGATCGAATAAATCCAGCCCTCTCTATCAATGTCCATTTCACTTACAGATATTTAGCCATCCTATATTATGTTTTTCCTAGTGCTTCATGCAGTTGAATCTGATTAATCAGAAGCGGCTGCTTTACATCTATTGTAGAGGTATTTGCATTGTATTAATGTAATCCCCCTCTTGATTGGCTGTTTAGGTTCCTTATAGCAAGGGAAATTAACCAGGTTTAATTGGCAAGCGGCAGATGAAAACGAGCTATAGGTTTGATGAAATACACCTTTCATCGTACATATCTTCTCCTGTCTTCCATGCAGTCACCGTAACAAGGAAGATTCGCACCAAACAGCGTAGAGAGAAGCCAAGTAATCATCTTCTTCCCCTCTCTCCTTGGTTTCCCAAATTGAAGCGGACACATGATAAAAATGTCAGCCCCACTCGGCACGTCAGGCCCCTAACAGGATTACATGTCAGCCCTTAATGCCTGGCTGTGTTTCCCCCTCACCATGAATGGCTGCATTATTGCTGGCGGAAAGTTCCGGTAATATATAGTAAGAGACAAGTAGCTCTTTATGGCCAGTGATTATTCGCTTTGAATGAAACCTGTGATTTATGTCCATTTAACTGAGCAGCTCCTTGTAAAATTCCCACCGCTGCATTTTTCCTCAATACAGAATGACTGAAGCGAAAGTGACAAGCGGCTTGGCGTGGAAATGTGCAGAGCGCTGCGGTGTTATATTTAATATACCTGACACAGGAATCTTCTAACCCCTGCACTGCCAAAGGCGGGCTGCACAGCAGCTCTGCGCTCATTAGCTATTTGTGATCCTCAGACCTCCCCCTCTTACTGTGCATTGATTGGTGGCAGCAATGTATGCAATATTTGGGGAGGAGTTATGAATAAATATACTTTGTTCTTGGTTTAAATATATTGAATATAATGGATATTTATTTATGAAAGTGATTAAAGTCATGTATTATTACAATGGAAATACCGTGGACCGTATTCAGACTTCCGTCAGCGATTGGGCCGCAAATATACGCAACTAAGTGGCAGGTCAGAGCAGGTTACACCCACCAGAAAAAACAGTCACTCCCCTCACAAACCCCGGCCGGACCTAAACTTACACCTGCATTGACTTGCCCTATCTGGCCACACTCACTTCCGGCCTTATGTGTATTAGTTGCGTATATTTACGACCCTAACCCTGTAAGCACGCCCACTTTCCCTCATCTCAATGCCTCCCCCCGCCCATTTCTATGCTAATCCTTTGGTGCGTATATTTCCGCAGCACTTAGGGTCGGATTCTTCCCCGCCCGATTCACAAGTCCGACCCTTAGCTATTTCTGACCTTAACTTAAACGTAGATGGCGTATCACTATTACTATGCATGCGCAGTTGATGCTAAATCGATCCGATCCTAAATATATGCACGGAACTTTCGTTAATTTCGGATCTCTGAATACGGCCCTGTAACATTTTACTATAACATTAGAAACCATTAAGGAGTTTTGTAACTATATTAAACAGTAATGTTTACCTAACAACCATCCTAAGGGCCACCCTATCATTTACCTGCTTATTAAAGTCAAAATATACGCATTTTATATAAGTGTTACAAGCTATAACAATGATGTCAATGGAAGGAGCTGAGGGCTGCTGTGTATGCCTCTGAGGGTCACATCGGCCTTATGGTCTCCTGTATCCCATTACTTAAACAAAGCTAAACTAATTAAATATTAGGATGACAAATTTGCAAGTATAAATCTTTCAAAAACCTTCAAGTCTGTTCTGCTATAGACGTTCCAACACATTGGACCAAATTTACTAAACTGCGGGTTTGGAAAAGTGGAGATGTTGCCCATAGCAACCAATCAAATTCTAGCTGACATTCTCTATTATGTAATATGAAAGTGAGAGCTAGAATCTGATTGGTTGTATGGGCAACATCCTTAGTTTGCCAAACCCACAGCTTAGTAAATTTGGCCCATTGGGTCATAATTCATGTGTTTTTTTAATTAAAAGCTAACTCACCTAAGGTCTCCCTTAAAGCCTCCAAACAGCTTCAATGGACCAACACCACTGTCTTCTGCTGGTTTCAGACATTCTTACACAAAATAATGACTGCTCAAATCAATTTAAGGGCAAAGATTTCCCACCACTGATATAAAAGCAGACGACCAGTTTTCTTTTACACATATCACAGGATTTTTTAAAATTTTATAATAAAGTAGTACATTTTCCTTCCTGCACAAGTCACAATATAATGCAGAGCCATTGTGTGTTTACCATCATTGACAATTATTCATTCCGTGAGTCAAAAGTCAAGGGACACAAGTGACGACACTTCTCTTAATATCAGTTATACTTTACAGGAATTACACCATAAGTCAATAAACACAAGTGATAACAGACATTTAAGGATACATTCCGCAGTATATATCAGATGTACATGTGCTACTTTTGCAGTCTATATTTGATTATTTATGAGGAATTTATGCACGTGGGTCATTTGTTAACTTAAGATGGACTAAGCAGAAATTGTAGAGAATTCATTTGAGAAAAAGAATCAACCTGATACAGAAAAGTGCTAGCAGTCATATCTCCAGCTACACATCGACTTAGAATGTAGCTTCTGTCAAATTCTATGTATCTACATCTTAATCGTGGGATTATAATTGGACGGATGCCATTGCGTGTCATTTTCTTGGCATTTACAAAGTTACCAGCTCAGAGGTGCACTATACCTATATGATTGATGATCTGTTCTCCCTACGTATTGGGGCTGTTCTTTGGGCTACTGCACTGGCCACTATTAAGTAAATGTGTTTCATTCTTCTTGCTTCTTGTTTTAAAATATCACTATGGAATTGTTAGAGATTGTGTAGTCTGGAGATAGCCTTTCTTTACCTCATTGTTACTACCTATCAGAGCGCAACAGCATCAGTAGTCTGGTTTCGGTCCAAGATATTTTTGTTACCTTGATAACACTTGATAACTACAGACCAAATCCTATAATCCCCAAGTAATAAGTGTGCAGAGATCAGCAAGCCTGCAATATCCTCACATCTGTGCGAATGCACCTCTAATCGCTCTCTTCACAATGACTTCTGAAATCCAGGGCCTATTTTCATTTTCCTGACTCGTGAATGGTAAAAGGCAGGGGTGCAGGATCGGTATCGAGGGAGCACTTCTGTGTTGTACATTGCAATATAGTTCCACCCACTCGTGAACGCAACCCAGCACCTCAGTTGGAACATATTACAAGTGTCAGTCTTAATAAGTGTGAATTGATCACAATGCGGTACCATTGAGTAGCAAGGATACAAGGAACCAAGGGGATTTGGTCCAATTAAACTAGTTCCAACCTATGCTCCAATAAACTGTAATAGCATTTAAATAATAATTGCTGACAAATTAAGATTTTCCATCACACAGCATTAATTGAGCAGAGTTTATCATCATTTACACTTCCTTTGTGCTCCAGGAATAATGAAACATATACAAGTATACTGAGAGAGTGGATTTACCACAGCAGCCAATGACTTCCATCTACCATTTTCCAGCATTTTTTTAGGCAGGTATTGAACTTAATAGATGAAAGCTAACATCAGATTGGTTGCTATGGGCAACAGCACCTCCACCTTTTACTATAGTAACTTTACAGCTTATGTCTTCTTTGTTTTGCATAATACAGCTTATGTGTGCTTTATGTAGTATAGTCATTTAAAGGATGACAGCGTCCACTATATGCCCCTTATAAATTCCCTTTAGTTTGGCAAAAATATATAATCAAACCCTACCTTAACTTTTTCCAACGTAACCGCAGTGATACGCACACGTACGTATGGGCTGACTGAATTTATGCAGCTAAGCACGCCCATACTGTACACTTTAAATACAACCCCCCGCCTACTTCACGTATTTCACACGTAATTTTGACTAACGTAAAATCGGCACGCCCACACGTAAGTATTTACGTGACACACGTGAATGGCCCATACGTTCACAATTACGGTACGTTAATGTGCATATTTTCTATGGTGCGCATACGCAGTGCGTACAAAACAGCGATTTTACGTCTCAGCCACGCGTAAATTCACTCCTACGCGTAGTTCTGGATCAGGCCCATTGTGCTTAATATTGAACGCATTTTCACAGTTCAATTGACAAAACAATTTGCTCCTATCTGTTTAACCTGTGATGTCTATGAAACATAACAACTCAACCAAAAGAGATGCACTATGGATATTACCCAATGATATTTTATTAAAACAATTAATTAAAAAAAAATTTAATTGCACAGAAAATATGTCTATGAAACATATATTTTTTTTAAATGGGTGTGGGTGGCCACAAAGAACAGCTCTTTTTTATTTGTATTTTTATTGGTAGACACAAGTAAATCTAAATATAAAGGACACATTCTACAGTTCTATCATTTTTTTTTTTCATTTCACTCACTAAAGATTGTGATGAATTCCAAGCAACTGAATGAAATTCCAGCTACACACATGGGATATTATAATAGCAGTAACTATTACTACACTTGGTGGCAATTAAATAGACACACAGATACCTAATATACATTACAACTTATCTCCTCAATAAATGACACTGGCATAGTATGTGTCAGATTGACATTCCCCTTATCATTGTGTTCTGGGTACTCATGTATCTATATGTCTACTCTAGCTATTGCTACTATACCGATTTTTACCAAAACAGTAAATATTTTTCTGCCAAGCATTATACACAGACACACGAATCGCTTATAAAACAGCAGTAAGGTAGACAGACATGCATAATATTTGTTTTAATGCTTAGCTTACATAGCTATCACTAGGATCATGTTTTGTTTGGTATAAGTCATATATCACTCCTGCAAATGCATTTGGCTACCTTCTATTTCATACCCCCTGCTCCCAGGTGAGCACCGATTGGGCTGTTCAATATTGTTTTTGGTTGAGAGAGAGGCAATTGGGCACTAAGGGCTCCGCAGGGTGCTAATCTGTTTATTTATAATTCAGAAGCATTGCCCATATAGTAATGAACCCTTAATGAGCTGCTGAAAATGCCTGAGATTATTACATTTAGCCTTACCCTGCAATCAGGGGGCACCTGGAGTGGACGTTTTAATGCGGCTTGAGAAGAGTGGGAGCTAGTATTGCAGAGAGGTTAATATAGCGCCTGACCTCTACTTTTATTATTTGGTCTGGAAATGATGGCTCCTATTCAGATATTTATTCTTTATCTGTGAAATAGAGGAGGAAGGCAGGTGTTTGCATGCTGACAAATACTTAATTAGGATTTGTTGAAAGATACCCAGAGATGGATGGCAAATGTACCTTTTTCTGTGATCTGTGACAAAGAGATTGCCAAGACTACACAAAATGTTACTGTCTCTTACTAACTGAGCTGATTAGAGATTGGAGAATGTTTTGTTTAGGAAACATGCATGAAACTAACATTATAGCAGAATATACCGTAAGCTAAATTGCAGGTATATGGGATAGTTATCTTCTGGCAGATTCTCATTAGCTATATTACTGGTGCAATAAAACAACTTCAAATGCAATCTGCATTGTGGGGATAGATATTGCCATAGAACAACCTTAAAGAGAATATTATAAGGCAACCCCATATCTCTGCTGCATACAAGTCACATCTACCTCTTGTCATGTCTGATGTGTTGTCTTGTAAATTATTTACTCCATCTATTGTGTCTGTCTGCACTCTGGATCTGTAGTTTTACATATTGGTTTGCATATCTTTTATTTGTATTTATCTGATATACGCAAACAGGCGCAACAACAATATGCATCTACTACATTCCACATAAAGTAAATAAACAAATGAAACTGCAGATAAGAAAGCAGATAATAAGTGACAGTAAATGTTTGTAGTGAACTGTGTCCTGACTATCTAATATACTGGGGTGTCTCTATATCTCATAAGGGGCCAGATTTACTAAGCTGCGGGTTTGGAAAAGTGGAGATGTTGCCTAAAGCAACCAATCACATTCTAGCTCTCACTTTCCTATTGCATACTAGAGAATGTCAGCTAAAATCTGATTGGTTGCTATGGGCAACATCTCCAGATTTCCAAACCCGCAGCTTAGTAAATCTGGTCCATGGATTGCTGGTAGAGTGTTTTTGCTCCCAAAAGGGCGTTTTGTTTATTTAAAATAAAAATAGGTTAAACTGGTAAATTTTTCCGTGTGGCATCACATAGAGGTGGGGCACCGCAGACCTGCCTATTTTAGTATAAAGCCCACCATTTCTAATGGCAGCCCTGTCCACGTATCCGTGTGATAGCTCCAAGTGCACAGCACTAAGGGGAGAATCAGTGGATAGGATCCGGGCCGTGACTGAGGATAGTTATAGCTTTTGTCTAACATTATTTCAATGCAAGGATTAAACTGTAAAATGACATGACCAGCAAAGCTCATGTTCTATAGGCAAACCTAAGGACTGATTGGGGGAAGTAAGAGCATAAATAGAAGCATACCTGCACCTTGGTAAAACCACATTGAACTGGGGGGAGGCAAACTTAAATAGTGCAAACAGAATGAATTAGGAGGTGATGTTTAGTAGCACAATTTTAAATAAGAGTGTTAAAATAAAGCTAAGTATTTGTGTACGTTTATTAAATTTGCCCTGCATGCATAAAAATGTAATTACTACATTACATACTACATACTACTACACCTAGTTCTCGATCATCCCCATTGGCTAAACAGCTGCCACCACTTCCAGCCTTTTCCCTCGTACCACTATTTAGAGTTCTGTTACATTTGCAAATACATAAGGAGAATCGCTGGAAAAGTGCGCATGCATATACATCGCTGGTCCTGTCCATAGGGATGAGGAGCAACATCCAGTTCCTGATTTAAACAGATTTAAAGAGGTTAATTGTGCTGGGACATGATTCCTGTTCGGTGCTTTTGAAACTTTAATGGAAATGCTGATTTAAAATGATTTGAATGCTCACTGTTTATCCTGCAATCGCATTCAGTGGGGGTCACCATTCAGTGCACAGCTAGTAACACATGTGACACATGTATCAAAGTGCATAGTAATAGAAATATTTCTGTTTTATACTTATGTTATAAGAGAACATTGTTGTAACAGTGAAAAGGATCCAGAGGTTGAAGATAAGAAGAAGTCAGGAGGAAAGTTACACCTGTGTCTAAACCATGTTGAGTCAGATTGATTTTATTCTTTGCATGCAGGGAGAATACTCTGCTTTTTGCTCACTGCACACCGATACTGACCAGCATAGGCATATCAATAATGGGTGCAGGGTGTTCTGTGCACACGGGCCCCCCATGGCATTCATCCTGCACCCAAGTCCACATATCAGGGTTGGCAGGGAAAGGAGGGTCCATTCTGCATCTATTCCTTCCCTCCAATATCTCCGATAGACGCCGAATGAGGCCCCCTTCCCCTGCGGTGGGACTGTCCTGATTCGTGAGCTGAAAAAGGGGCGGGGTTTGCAACTCCCCATGTGGAGATATTTTGTGCACATGTGTAGGATGCGAATGCATATACCAATGAACTGTAGGATGCATTATATGGACAAATATCCTAATATGAAGAGTTAATGAAAATATTTTGGAGTTTTCTCTGCTATTGGCAGCCTTTTCTTCCTGTGCTTATGTCTCTTCTTAATTTGCTAAAGTACGCACGTACTTTAGCAGCAGCTTCTTAACTGTGAATCAGGTCCTCAATTATTATTGTAACTCACAATTAATGATTGATTTTAATGGGCAGATTATAAGGATAATTTGTTGAAGTGTTTAAGAGGTATTGGTTTTATTGAGCTGCATTCTTAGGTACTTTTATAATAAGGATTTCTGATAACGGTTCTTGGTAAGGCAACAACATTATAGATGCTTAGTATAAAGAAGCAGGCTCCCTACACAAAGAGTGTTCTCGTCTACAGTTTTCTGTGGAGATGTTCAATGTATATATAGTGTGGCCAAGAGTCTGCCAAGAGTCTGTCACTGCTTCTGGTCACCACAAGGGACCTGTCTAATACCAATTGTCTTTTTTTTTCTAATTAATAGCATGGTGCTGTATCTTTATCAGATTCATAAACCTCCATATCACCACCATGATCATTCCCCATTTATCATGTCTTATAGCCAATTTCTATAATATTAACCAAATGTACAGTCATATTTAAAGCTGTGATCTAATGCCCTGCTACTGCAAATTCATCCTTTCATCTACACACTTCTCCCAGTGCCCAGCAGAAAGACTTACCTAAATCATATGCTTATTGTCAGCTTGCCACTTATTCCCCTTTTTAAAACTTCAGTTGGGACAACATGACTCCTATCCCCTAACTATATGATGCTCACCTACTTGTATTTTCCCCCTTACCCACTATTCATTTCCTCTCCCCTACTTATGGTATTGTTAATATTACCTCCCTACTTGTATTATGCTCCCCTTTTCTACCCACCACAGACAGCTCTGATTACTGTTATACTAGTTTATAACATCCTCTGTGATATTCAATATATGTCTCCAGATGATCTCATGAATGCAATCCTGTCCTTTCTTTCATCCGAAGGTCTCAGCATCCGAGGTGCACAGGAAGAAGACCCCCCAGACCCACAACTCATGAGGCTGGACAACATGTTGCTGGCTGAAGGTGTATCTGGACCTGAGAAAGGTGGAGGTGCTGCGGCCGCTGCAGCAGCAGCAGCGGCATCGGGCGGAACCTCAGATAACTCAATAGAACATTCCGACTACAGAGCTAAACTCAGCCAGATCCGACAGATTTACCACACAGAATTGGAGAAATATGAACAGGTAATGCAATGGTCATGTGACTATCCGTTAGGCCACTTACGCACGCAAAGGGTGTAAGTGGTCTGTTTTGACTGGTGGGCGCATCCCTCCAGATGTTACTATCATTTTACGATAGTAACTTCTATCGTGCAGAACTTGGTTCCATGCAATAGTTGTTCCGTCTCATGGGGCGGCTCTTCCTGTTCGCCCGCACAAATTATGAAAGATGGGCGGGTGGGGGGAGCGATTCTAATTGTACAGTATGGTCTGGGCTTAGGGGATACGCATAGATCTGCGGTCGTATGTTTAACTTAAGGCAAGCTTGTACGAGAGGGGAGAGTGACAGGGGGAGTTCACTCCCCTCTCTCATGCATAACGTTAGACCCCCACATATACGGAAAGTGTACCAGGCTCTGGATCCGGTCCATTGTGCACAAATAGAAACATACATGGCAGGGTCAAGAATGGCAAACATTCAGCTGTTGCTTAACTTCTTCCAAGATGTGTTTACTCAGAAGGTCACTTTATAGGAAGGGCAGAGGTACTGCTGTCTTTTGTATTACCCCTGTGACTTCAATAACAAGCTGAACTAAAGTTAAATTAGGTCATTTACAAAGCACAACTGAGGCACTCAGCAAACCGCCTTCATTTCCAGTGGTGCATCCTAATGATAATAGACCTGATTCAGACTTAAGAAGGAGCTTGAAAATAAGAGAGGAAAGTTACACCTGGGTAAAACCATGTTGATTTCAGGGGGAGTCAAGTTAATTGTATTCTTTGCATGCAGGGATATATCTTTGAATTGCTTACTGCACACAGATACTGACCAGCTTTACTATCACACTGTTATTTAGACTTAGGATAGGAAACATCACCTCTCAACTCTAATACCGTTGGCAACAGATAAAGTATGATTCCCCTGAAATCAACATGGTTTAGCCCAGGAGTAACTAATTTCAAGCACTTACTTAAGTCTGGATCCAGCCCATTGTCAATTAAAGGGGCATTGCTTAGAGAAAAGTGGTTGCAGTGCTGTCAGTACCTATATCTGAGTTTATTTTGACCTGATTTGCCAAGTCTGGATACTTTTATAGAGTTCCAAAAAAAAGATCAATAAATGATCTAATGGCATTATATACAAAAATTATGTAAATGATTAAGTGCACATGTTTTCTCACAGCACGTTCTGCTCATTTTGACAGGTTCAGCCCTGCCAGCAGCATTAACTATTTTACTATATTATAACCAGCAATGTATTGTAAAATATTAATGCAGTCCCTTTGGAATGCTCACTGGCTGATTTCACTATAGTACGTATGAAGAAAGACTAAAGGAAATAAATATGTATAGCTAGGAGCCAGAAATGGACAAGGGGGATATGATATCAGCTTTTAAATCCATCAAATGGTGTAACTAGGTACAGCAGGGGTGGAATTTTCCATAGATAAAGGTGTGTTAGAACACGAGGGTATGCGTATAAAGGGGGTGGTAGGTTTAGAGCAAGTGTGCACTAAGGGTCTAAGGTCAGTGCAGTTAAAAATAAAATAACAGGCCAGACTGGATTGGCCCATTGGCTCTTATCTGCCATCACAATCTATGTTTTATGTACACTTTGGTGTAGTGGTTCCTTGAGGCATATTAATGAAGATGCCTCAAATATCAAATCAAGTTGCTTTGTCTTCAACAAGAAAGTATCAGGAGCATATGATTAGCATGAATACATATAGCTATATAAGAAATTCCCTATATACTTGAAGTGCTTAGTTCCTTAAAGAAAGGATTAGGTATCTTCCTTATTAGCATATTCATGTTATGCAAATAGCAATGTTCTAAGCTTTGAAGTCGACCAATGAGCTATAAAATGTCAGTTTATTATACACATATATATATGCACATACATCTAAAGACATAAGGACTTAATATTGCATATAAAGCCACTAAATACCTTGCTTAAATAAAGACCTTTATTACCCACTCCACAAGACATAAATAAGAAGGTAACACCGTCCTTAATGGAACAACAATAAAGAAATCACTTTAGCAGAAGTGCAACACATCCTTCTTAAGGGCGTACCCAGATTTTAATTATCTAAATGTAAATACTTAACAAATTTTACTTAGAGTAATGAGCTAGAGTGCATACTACATAAATGAGATGTTCTAATTAATCTTGTATGAACTAGTGCTTTAAAGGGATGCTGGGTGAATCCCACAAACTCTGGGCTCGTGCCAAATTGCTAATCAGCCTTTCAGTTCATACATGGCTTCCCTTAATAAGTCGCGCAGCAAATGTTTGAGGAAATAAATCGCCACTTATTCCCAGCTCAACGCACGAAACATTTCACTTACAAAATTCTTCCTCTGACAACCAATACCAGTATAGTATCATCTTTCATACTTGTGCCGGATTGATTTCTAGTATTTATGTAATAATAAAATAATTTTTACTGCGCTTTTGTAACTTTCGCCAGCCATTTATTATTTACTGTAAAAGTATCAGTGCTTTCTCATGTTTCTCCAAAAGCCTTGAAAATGCATTTATATACACACAGTTTTGTGGTTCTTTTTTTTTTATTCCCCAGTTACTTTTTATTCCTGGCTTATTTATTATTAAAATATCTGTATTTTGATTCTTCTCCCACGTAGTAAAATCCAGCATTTACTGCGGTACTGAAATAGTTTGTCAGGAACCATCTGGGCATCCACATTTTTGGTGACAATTCCTGTAGAATTGCATTGCATTGAAGATTTTTCATAGGCCAATAGGGCAGTGACGAGCAACAGGCATCCCTAGGGGTGGGTGTAGGTCCCCGTAGCGAACAGCCTTATTTCGAAAGGGCCGTTCAGTTCCGAACTGGCTGGGATATCGAAAAAAAGGCATAGCGATTGATCTCTGGAGCACTGAACACGGTGCTCCGTTAGGTAAGTAAAAAAAGCTACCCTTTTCCTAATTCTAACCCTAAGTCACCCCCCTGCAGCCTAACCCTAAGTCTTCCCCCCACAGCCTAACCCCAAGTCCCCCACCCGCAGCCTAAACCCAAG
>WWET01000333.1:633394-648433 GCA_011038615.1 Limnodynastes dumerilii
GCACGACGATCGCAATATTTGCCCCATTAGTTTAGCTCGCGCGTACCTGGGCGACGGTCACCCCGGCGGCACTAACTGGTTGGCTCATCAGGATGGCACTCCCCTCTCCCGTTTCCAATTTACGATGGTTTTTAGGAGGTGCTTAAGGAGTCTGGGCATGGATGTTTCCCAATTCGGTACGCATTCGTTCAGGATTGGGGCGGCCACAAGGGCCGCTGCGGAGGGCCACTCACCGACGGCCATTATGGCCCTCGGTGGGTGGAAATCCGCGGTTTATAAAAAAATACGTTAGGTTAGATAAGTAAGTTTTGGTGTAGCTGTTGTTAAGTTAAGTAGTTGGTAAGTTGGCAGTACTTGAGCCAAGGCGAGCTAGTTAATTCACCTGCCCTTCGGGGGGGTACGACGGGCGCTTCTCCTGCATTTTCCCCCTTATCCGGGGTGGCTGATTGGCCTGTGTCACCCTGGGGGTTTCCAGGAGTTTCCCCCCTTCGTTGGTTTTTCGCCTTGGTATTCGCTGCCCCCCCCCCTCCCCCCTCTTTCCTACAATTTTCCTAGGCTGGGGGCTGTTCTAGGTTGTCCCATACGGTTCCTACAATTTTCCCAGGCTGAGGGCTGTTCTAGGTTGTCCCATACGGTGGTATTGATTTGTTCACTGATTGCATTGGCAGTTTTTTCTCCCGTTCTTTCTTGCAGGTGTGAGGCGTCGTGGTCAGCGTGCCCTGATTGTGGGTCACTCCTACATTTATTGGGCTCATGATTATGATTATGGTTCCCGAACTTTTGGTGCAAAAGGACCATCGATGTGGGAAGGCTGCACTGTAATCAAAGTCCGGATCACCACTGATGCGTTTCGAGGGGGTCGCCTCTTTCTCAAAGTGATGCTGCGGCGTGACTACTGTGGGTGTGGCTGCTATGAGGCCAAGAGGAGCTTTTCAATGGTGGGAATTAGTATTTTTGTGTCTCGTTTTTGGTCCGGGGGAAAGTAGGTGGACCAGAAATGAGATATATATAAGTACTACGAAAAGGCTGCTTGCTCTAGTTGCTGTACGTAGCTTCCGGATGGTAAATTTGTTTAGTATTGCTAAACAAATCAGGTGTCTTTGTTCAAAAATTCACATGGGACCTTTTACATTAACACCTATTCTGTCTGGGACCCGGGAAAAATCTTTCATTTTGCTTTTCCTTTCGATTGCTGGGTCATTAGACCTGGGTCGTGGAAAATGGGTTGTTTTAAATCACCACCAAATACCAGGGTATGAGCTGAGACCCGTGTTTTAGGCCCAAAACCTGGGTTTTTGGTGGTGATGTGAAAGGGGTATAAACTAGCTGTCAGTGCTGAGCACTCTATGTATGAGTGCTGAGCTTAGATTATAAAAACCATTGCCAGCAGCTGAGAGCCGAGAGCTGCCTATAATATATTGTGATAGAGACAGCATATCTCCACATGAAAGTAATGTGTAGTGTGACAGAGACAGCATATCTCCACAAGAGAGTAATGTGGAGAATCCTCTCCAGGTTTTAGAGCTACAGCAGGGATACTGCTGTGGTCAGGCTTGGGCTAATCAACAGCACCAGTGCTCTGATAATATAAGTGTTTCAGAGACAGAGGGTCAGGACTCTTGACAGTGGAATAGCTGCCCAAGGGTTGTAGTATGATAGGGAAGACTGGAACAACTGAAGAGTTGTGAGAGCTATGCTGTGACACTTATTCTGCACTGTGAGAACAACTTGCTGTTGGTGATGTTGCTGATCTGTTATGCTGTCTACTATGAAATAAAAGAGTTTTACTTCATGTCCTCCATATGATGTGCTTCCTTATCACATATAGCGCCCAATGTGGGGCACATCTCAGCTGGAAACTATACACTGCAGAGAACCCTGGGTAAGACAGCTACAGCATCTGTGTTTTAAAAACTGACAAGTTTTGTTTACAGTATACATTGTGCAGCTGGCCTGGGGCCAGAAAGGTGGTGTGCTTAATAAACTGTTTAACCCAGTTTTGTTTTGCCTGTGGTGGAGGACAGGGCAACATGAGGTTAATGAGAGTTGTGTGAAAAGCTGCCTTAAAGGGCCACCATGTCATTAGCAAATTGTTTGCAGTTTTGTGTTAAAAGTGGCCAGTAGAGCAGACAGGTGTCAGGTAACACTGTCTGGTGAGCCTCCTAAGTTTACCCTTAAAGGAGAAGTACAGGTGACATGGAGGAAATGCTTAAAAAATTATCTGAAGTAGCTGCCGCTTAGCAAGTTCAGGTCCAGATGATATCTGAAGTGGTTGCCGGACAGCAAGCCCTAGCTGCCGGACAGCAAACCCAATTACAGGGTCAACAAACCCAATTACAGGGCCAACAAGCTCAGGTCCAGATGATGTATGAAGAGCTTAAAGAGCTGAGGAAAGGTGGGCAAAAGCGGCGGAGGCTGCCTAAGCTCACTCCAGCTGATGACGTTGAGGCTTTCCTCTGCACATTTGAGCGCATGGCCACGCGATTGGAATGGCCTGAAGAGGAGTGGTCTAACAAGCTAGCTCCTTGTTTGACAGGGGAGGTCCTATGTGGATATGTCTGTGGCCCAGTCACGTTCTTACCCAGATCTTAAGAAGGCTATACTCGACAGGACTGGAGTGACGGGCCCAGCAAAGCCCAAGAATTCCATGACTGGCGGCTGGAAGGTTCTGAGCCTCCCAGGATTCAGCTGTCCAAACTTGCCCGGCTGGCAACGCTTGGTTGCAGCCGAGTAAAAACTCGGCAGTGCAAATTGTGGAGAGAGTTGCTCTAGACCAGGCTATGCAGGTGTTAGACCACTCGGTGCAGCTGTGGGCCTTTCAGGCTGATCCTCAGTCATATGAGTAGCTGGCAGTGGTTATTGAGCGGCACCTGACCCTGGGGAAAGTGAGTAAAGCCAGGACAGGATTTGTACCAGTACCAAAGCCCCGAACTCCTGTCCCAGTCATCAAGCCAAAGGCCCCACCTCCTATAGTGTGCTTTGAGTGCGGTGAACCTGGTCACATTCGGCGGGACTGCCCAAAATGGGGAGAGCCGATGGATTGCAGTGCGGGAAAGGCGGATCGACCGATGGTCAGCATGGTGGCTGTGGGTGTATCCCAGGCGAAGTCCACCCTCTTCCGGATGGCGGTACAGTTGGAGGGTCGAGAGATCTGGGCACTGGTGGATACTGGTAGTGAGCTCACCATGGTCACAGCCAACTTGGTTCCTCCAGGTGCCGACAAGGTCCTGCTTCCTGTCAGAGTGATATGTGTCCATGGCGACGTTGAGGAGTGCCCCCTGATCGTACAAGGCCGGCCATTGAAGGTTGTGGCCGCAGTGACCTCCCGACATCCTTATTTGCTAATCCTGGGCCGTGACTTCCCATTGCTACAGGAACTGGTTACATGGCATAACACTGACAAACAGTCACCCGCTGAGGCGTGTCACAGACCAGAGACTACCAAAGCTTGGCATCCGGGAGAACTACTGCAGCTACTGAACTACCCCAGGAAACTGACTCTGAGGCCCAATGGAACCCTTTTGGTAAGAAAATATCATTGCAGGACTTTGGGCGAAACCAAGCGATGATAGCAATCTGACACAGGCCTTTGAGACTGTAAAAGTGGTTAATGATAGAGTGATTGCTCTTTTACCATCTGAGGGTGTGCCGTATTTTATGTTGAAAAATGATTTGTTATATCGTGTTACTACTTTCCAGGGGAAAAGAGTAGAAAAATTGCAAGTGCCCCGGTTGGTGTTAGAAGCTGCACATGCACATTTGTGGGGAGGCCATTTAGGGGAGCATAAAACACTCCAATGTATACAGTTGAAATTCTTTTGGCCAGGCACATATGACTCAGTCAAGAGGTATTGTCAGGTATGCTTCAGTCAAGAGGTATTGTCAAGAATGCCCAGTGTGCCAGAAGACGGCCCCTCGACCAGAATTTAAGTACCCCTCCCTATCATTTTCGTGCCTTTTGAACGAATTGGTATGGAGGGCAGCAATACATTCTAGTGGTAGTGGATTATGTCACCAGATACCTGGAGGCTATACCCCTACGTAATATGAAATCTGGCACTATTGCCATAAAGCTACTAATTATATATACCCGTCTAGGAATACCGAAGAAGGCCTTAACCGACCAAGGTACCCCGTTTGTTTCTAAGCTTATAAAAGATTTATGCCAGTTGTTAAAGGTAGACAGAATTACGACTTCGGTATACCACCCACAAACAGATGGTCTGGTAGAAAGGTTTAATCAAACCCTTAAACCAATGATAAAGAGGGCAGTGACGTCACCGCAGTTAATCGGTCCTTTAAACCGGGAGACAAGGTGTTAGAGCTTGTGCCCACTACAGAAATTAAGATGTATGCTCAATGGCGGGGCCCTTATGAGATCATAGAGGCGGTGGGACCGGTCAATTACAAGGTTCGACAGGAGGGTAGAAGGAAAGGGGTACAAATCTACCATGTGAACCTGTTAAAACCTTGGAAGGAAAGTACCAGTCAGCCCTCTTTAGTAGCAAAAAAGGTTCCAGAATGCCAGGCACCCATTGAAGTCACACTTAGTCCTGGGCTGAAACAGGAAGCTGTGAATTTGGTAGCGAGGTTCCAAGATGTGTTTTCTAACATTCTGGGAAAGACACAGATCATTCAACATGATATTGTGACTCCACCCGGGGTGGTCATCAAACAAAGGCCATATCGCATACCCGAGGCAAAACGGGCACTGGTAAAGCAAGAGGTAGAAGAGATACTTCACCTAGGGGTTATATTGGAATCAAATAGCGAGTGGATTAATCCTATTGTCTTACCTAACCTAAGCCGTCAGGTGCAGTAAGATTCTGTAATGACTTCCGCAAATTAAATCAGGTTTCTCGCTTTGATTCGTACCCTCTGCCCCGGATTGATGAGTTGGTAGAGAAATTAGCCAGGAGTCAGTATCTTACCACACTTGACTTGACAAAGGGATATTGGCAGATTCCTTTAACGGAAGCTACTAAGGCAAAAACAGCCTTCTCTACCCCAGAGGGCCTATTTCATTACAAAAGGTTACCATTTGGTTTACATGGTGCCCCAGCAACCTTTCAGAGAGCTATGAATAAGTTGCTGCGGCCCCACAGGGGATATGCAGTTGCGTATTTGGACGACATTGCCATTTTTAACTCTGACTGGGAATCCCACCTACCAAAGGTAGAGGCCGTTTTGAAGTCTCTAAAAGAACACGGGTTTACCGCCAACCCTGAGAAATGTGCCATTGGTATGATAGAAGCCAAATATTTAGGGTACATTGTGGGCAGGGGACAGGTTAAAGCTCAGCCTAGCAAGGTCAAAGCGGTTCTCGCTTGGCCAAAACCCAAAGATAAGTCGCAACTTAGGACGTTTCTCGGTCTAGTGGGGTATTATCACAGCCTCATATGTGATTTTGCAACTAGAGCGGCTCCACTAACCGATAGTCTTAAGAAAAAGTCTCCAGACAAAATAACTTGCTCCAGACTAGTGGAAAATGCTTGGCAAGACTTAAGAAGAGCTTTATGTACAGAGCCTGTCTTGCAAGCTCCTGATTTTACAAAACCCTTTGTGTTGCAGATGCCTCTGGGACAGGACTGGGGGAAGTCCTTTCACAGGAGGGAGATGGTGAGGAGAAGCCGGTCCTCTACCTTAGCCGTACAGAGAGGAGTGCTTGGCAATTAAATGGGCAGTGGAGTCCTTAAAATATTATTTGTTGGGACGGGAGTTTTTGTTAGTTACAGACCATGCTCCCTTGAAATGGATGCACACGAACAAAGAGGTGAATGCTCATGTGACCCTTTGGTTTTTGGCCTTACAGTCATTTAAGTTTGAGGTGCGGCATCGTCCAGGGAAACAGCACCTCAATTCGGATGCTCTTTCCAGGAGATTTGTAGGTCCCAATCCTCCAAACAACCCTATGGTGAAGGGTGGTTGAAGCAAAGGGGGGAGGAGTGTGATAGAGACTGCATATCTCCACAGGAAAGTAATGGGGAGTGTGACAGAGACAGCATATCTCCATATGATAGTAATGTGGAGAATCCTGTCCAGGTTTTAGAGCTACAGCAAGGAGACTGCTGTGGTCAGGCTTGGGCTAACCAACAGCACCTGTGCTCTGCTAATATAAGTGTTTCAGAGACAGAGGGTCAGAACTCTTGATGGTGGAATAGCTGCCCAAGGGTTGGGGTATGATAGGGACCACTGGAACAACTGAACAACTGAAGAGTCGTTATGCTGTGACACCTATGCTGCACTGTGAGAACAACTTGCTGTTGGTGATGTTGCTGATCTGTTATGCTGTCTGCTATGAAATAAGAGTTTTACTTAATCTCCTCCATGTGATGTTCTTGCTTATCACAATATTTATAAACAGTGCTCATCACACACGGAGTGCTGATTGCTGTTTTAAGCTGCCAGCCTCTGACAGCTTGCCTTCGCATTCTTAAAGCAGCTGCCAACACTGCACACAAAGCAGACGGTGTCCCAGCCTCCTTGGTATAAGGAATGAGCCGGTCAACCCCTGCCACTGTTTGGGGCCTCTCAATTTTAAAACACATGACATATGACCCAACATTGGGACTCTCATTATTTAGTGTTACAGCCACCTACAACAGAAACCCTTGATAGTTGCAGGTGGTTTAGCATATATTTGAAAATGTATGTAACTGATATTTCTGCATTCTATTTTACAGATAACAGATAGCCTGTTAGCTGGCTTATAAATGGATTGAGCAAGCAACATTTTGTGTAACATAGCTATAAAGAGTGTATATAAGCAATGCTTCTAGGTAGGACGAAGGTTATATTTCCACACAAAAATGAACAAACAACAAATAATAGAAAAGTCCACAAAAACACTGTTTACCTTTAAAGTGTAATTAAATATGCAAATGCAGAAATGACTCCATGTAAACTGGCACCAATTAAACATGAAAATATGTCATTTGCAGAGAGCCAAGAGTTCAGTTCCTATTACATGTGAAATGCAATTTTCTGCTGTCTTTGATTTATCGCTGTTAGAAGCATTGTTCAAAGGAGCATGTTATATTTCAATAGAGAAATATTGTTTATTCATTAATATTTTAAAACCAGTTTATTGCTGTGCCCGCCTCTCACTGCATAAAAACTTCACATTTAAAAACATGAATTAATGAACACATTTGAAAAGTGTAAGGAAATATCATAACCTCTCATTTTTCATCTTGAAGCCCTGGGCAAAAGTATTTTTTTTTATTACTATTATTAAGTTTCCCCCCTCTTCATCTTCTGTACCTTTAAATAAAATGAAAGCAGGGATATGAAACGTTTCTGACATGTGTGAATGATCCAAAAACCTTTGAAAAATCAGCTCTTTAAAAGGCCTATGTAAGCTACGCAAAACAGCACATGCATTGTGCCTTGATTTCAGATCCTCCTTGCAGGCCTCTGGATCGCAAATAGGAACTGTAGAGGTGAAAGGCTCTATGGAATAAAGTCTATAATCATTAACACATAATGGGCCAGATATACTAGGCTGTGGGTTTGGAAAAGTGGAGATGTTGCCTATAGCAACCAATCTGATTCTAGCTCTCACTTTTCTATTACATACTAGAGAATGTCAGAAAGTCTGATTGGTTGTTATGGGCAACATCTGCACTTTTCCAAACATGCAGCTTAGTAAATCTGGCTCAATAGCTTCTTGTCGTCTTCTTAAATGGAATGTTGGAACCATTGAGTTAAACGAGGACAGAAAAAGTGACCAGTGACCAGGGGTGGATCAGTAACAGCTCCATTTTTATTGAAGTAGGATGCCTTCTGTAATGGGTGGTGACCCCTAGAATTCTTTCTGTATTGGATAGTGGACAGCATTGTGCTCTCTCTGTAAGGACCCAGAACCCTACCTTAACCCATTTTGGTCCAGGTGGATAGTTTTTTACCCAGCCCTTTAATAATTCTTACTAGAATAACGAATGCCAGAAAATGAAATTTTTCGATATATCTGTAATCACCACAATGTACGCCATCACATAATTTTATTCAGGCCCTCCCATCCCCTTTTTAGCACTTTAATTTGAAGCTAACTGTAACCCTCCAAAAAATGCAATACAAAAAAAAATAGTTAAAACTTTTTTTTAAATAGAAAACAATATAAATTATTCCTGTGTCATGATGTCCAAAGATAATAGTCACCACATATGTAATCAGTTTTCACCTCACATGCACCATACCTGTGTTATCTGAGTCTATATGTGAGTGGATATTTATCTACCCAACGGGCCAATAGGTTTAGTTATAGTAGACATTTTTGTTAGATAATAATATTCGATGCCAGGAAGTGTCTTTACTTTCACTTTCTGTTTGAGGCAGGGGAAGATAATCAAAGGAAAATGCCCCAGTTGGTTTCGAACAATGATACAGCGGTTATTCAGCTGGTGGCCCTATTATTTTCTGAATAGTAACTTCAGCCCCAAATTGTTTTTATGCGTTTGGAAAATCCCAATTTCAACTGATTTTCATTTTCCTCAGTGACGACATTGTTGAATGATATTTGGGGGTTTTTTGTTAATGGTTTCCACAAATTTCCTCAATGGAAACTGCATTGGTAATCTAAAGCTGCATTAGGGATTTCATTTGTCAAGCAAGCTCTTCCCAGATCAAGATTTGAGTCAAACTATTTATTCATTTATCAGATTACAACAATTTGGATAAATCTCATAAATTTGCTAAAATTAGACCATTTGTTGATGCAGCAAATAAGAAGTACATGCAATCTGGTGTATATTCTTACAGTTGCAATAATGAAGCGGATGATTACGTATTTCGGTCATCAGATTCAGATTTAATGCCTGGTGTTTGGGTTCTGCAAATGGTTACTTGTACCAAAAATTATTGTATGGTGGTGCTTCCACATCACATGGCAAAACTGCTTGGAGCTGATGTTGTTCTTTAAATTTGTAAAAAGTGCAATGTGAGTTTGCATCCAAAATGTAGGGAATAATATTCAACCCATTAAGGAATACTTACCTTACATTTACTACTGATTACTACTGATAACACACTGTTAGTACACAATACTAATCTATACTGTTGTTATAATTAGGAGTTTATTTATATAAATTCATGTTTTCTTGTATAAATTGATTTTTTTTGCAAAATTACTTAATCTAATTGGCCTGTTGGGTAGAAAACTACCCGGTCTGCTACTCGAAAATGGTTACACCCAAAAAAGTTTTGTCACCAGATGTTTCTTAATTGGGACAAATTTAGCCACCCCTTAAGAAAATGTGAAAAATGTCAACAGATTCCAGTACCGGCCCAAAACGGGTTAAGATTTCTGTGCCACCTGGGCTTGGATATCTGGACAGGGCATAAGGACCTAAGTATGTCCTTACTGTATAATTTATATAGATTTGCAATCCAACCTTGTGTATCAGTACATTGACCCACTGCTGTTACCCTTTATGGAGGCTATATGTCGATCTTCAATATTTATTGCAGAATCCCATTAGAGAGAAACACTCCCTAATTTTTTATAGGGACAGACTCTATTTTATCTTGCAATGACAGGATAGAGATGTTGCCCATAGCAACCAATCAGATTTTAGTTGACTTTCTCTAGTATGTAAAAAGAAAGTGAAAGGCAGATGTTGCTATAGGCAACATCTCCACTTTTCCAAACTCTTAGCTTAGTAAATCTGGCCTGAAGTGTGCTTGTTCAGCTTTATTATTACTCTTGCACCTCTATGGGCTGCTTGACAAAATGTGTGATGTAACTACGTGAGATGTGCCATTCTGGGGACTAAAACGCAAGATAGTATCTGCCCCATAATATCTAAACAACAAAGTATTAATCCTGACAGCAATGTTAGTATGCTTTGCTAGACCTCTATATTTATTTGCATGACTCACACATCTATTGTCCATTTTACCTTTGATATTGGAATTGAAAGGCAGAACTGTATACAATAAAGGGTTACCCTGGTAATATTAACAATATAAAGCCCACAGAGTGTAAACAAGTTAAGCACCTTAGCTAGGATCATTCTCACATTCTATCTGTGGTTTTAATGAGTTAAAAATCCTTCTGAGCTCAGTTTCCTGTTTGCAATTCTTTTATTTGTGGTCAATTTCCAGGGAGAGCCGCTTCTTGCTGTAGAGGGGAGTAAGGTGATAAATGTTGACATCCAGAATAAGGCTGAATATATTTTAAACAAAAATAAATGATGCAGTAATAGGTTTGGATCCTTGAGTTACCAGAACAGACCAAGCTTTGCATCTATAAGAGAGAGAGATCACAAGCAATATACACATAATACAGAGTCATTAGTATCAGGATGAAAAGCTCAGGCATGTACAGGGCAACAGAGACTTGGAAAACAGAGGAATTGTATAAATTAAAGACCCAGCCTCACGGCTGAGCAAAGGCACATAGGATTACAGGGTTAAATTGATTACCGTGCAAGGTTAAAAATGACTGGGCTACTTTGGTACCTAGATCATGATACAGACCTGCTTTTATTAATGTTTTATATTTTAATTTGTAATATATACTGTTTATTTTCACTTTTACTCTATTACATATTTAATCATATGACCATCTGTCATTCTGATAAAATTTTCAGACATTTAATTAAAAATAAATGTTGCTTAAATTTACTTGCCATTACATTACTGGTAGTGCAGACAGAAGAGGATCATATACAAATGCTAAAACAGCTTTTACTTTATGGCCATTAATAACCATTGTGGGCCGTATTCAGAGATCCGTTTTTTTTATGTACGCAATTATACGCACGGGCGGAGCAAGGAAACACCCACCAACAACCCCGACACTCCCCTCTCCCGGACATGCTGTCGGGGACTTACAAGTCCCTAGACCACTCTGTTATTTACATGTGTAGTTACGTGTGTATATGTGCTCCGTCCGTGTGATTCTTGATAACTGCGTCTCCATGCGTTCATTTAAATGCGCACACCCAATAACAAACAAGTTGAGGCAAATCCAGAACTCAAGCCTTAATGAGATTTTATGCACAATAGTTCTACAGTATATGAAGGTGAATGTACCTGTAATGTACAGGTGAGACAATAATATATCAGATAACAGCTCTACCTCCAACCCCCATTATATGTTCATCCCATTTCACATGATATTGCCACACCATTACAGAGAACAAACTGTGCCTATTATTACAAACAAACATATTCCCCAGTATTCAAATAATATAAAATTCTCTTATCCGATTGGCTAATTAATATTTATTATGTTATATATTGGGTCAGTTTTCTCAGTGGTTGGATAATGAATTAGACATTTTTAAAGTTAGCTAATAAGCACATTCAGAGCATGACATGCCAAATAAAAACCCTTATCAAAGCCAATGGTGGCCAAACTTAGTACTTGCAGAGGTATATGTTAACCTAATGCATGCAAAAGTGGTTATATAAAAATAAGTTTATATAAAGTATTAAACATTTGTATTATTATTTTCAAGAAACTCAAAAATTCCAAATTTTTTATTTCACCATTGTACACTATTGTACACATAAAATCTCTGCACAAAAACAGCAATTTGCCTTAAAATAAAAATGAAAAAACTATAATGCTCTTATGTGCATATAGTCCAAAAGCAAAATCAGCTGTGTGAGGAGGGTCTTGTCATCCTCCTATAAAACAAGCAAGACAAAAAGAGAAACACACAGCACTATTAGCGGGTATGTATATTATGTAACTGTTCTTAGGAATAATATGTCCCAATGTATCTCCAATAGGTTTTATATGTCAATATTTAGATGCTACTAGGATCCAAGGAGTCAGTCTTAGGAACCCTAAAGTCCCATCAGTTAGACACTATAAGATGTATCCAAGAATGTTATTCTTGAGATCCTCCAATATGGGTAATAGCGTAGACAAATGGCATACCTTGTTGGCGGTTGTCTCTCTCCACAATATTGATGGGTAGTGCTGTTAGTAAAAGGTTATATAAAGTGCGTAGTGCATATAGGTAACCGGCTCAATGGAGGCCACCTGGAGCTCGGGTTTCCTACAATCAATTCTCACAGGCTCTACCAGCAGTAAATAATATCGCCAATCACTTAATAAAAAGTTTATATAAAAATTAAGTTTATATAAAGCATTAAATATGTGTATATATACCATGAACAGAAAGGCCTTGATGGTGGCTGGTGGCTTATCATATATATGCAAATATGTGTAACAGACATTTCTGCATTTTATTTTACATATAGAATGGTATAGTCTGTTACTGGTTACTGGCAATGTTGCTGGGGCATTTCCTTAGCTTATTTTTGTTGCTAGCAGATTACCCACCGGCCTTTCATGCACCTGTTTGCATTAACCTATAAATTGATCTGAGCAACTTCCATTTTGTGTATGTAATGTGTAAATATTTGCCATTATTTTTTTCAAGAAATTCAAATATGTATTATTCAACCATTGTACACTGTAATGTTGCATAAAACCTCTATACAAAAACAGTTATTTGCCTTAAAAAAACAACAAAAAACAAATCAAAACATAAACACCCCCACAGAAAAATCAGTGTGCAAATAAACACAGTGGACCGGATTCTAACCTAAGAATATTAGTTATATGTTTTTAGCTACTACTCATGCGTAGTAACTATTTTACGCTGTCTTTAAAGACCGCATGTACGCAATCATGTACAAAATGTTACGTAGATAGCATAAAATAGTTACTACGCATGCGTAGTAGCTAAAAACTTATAACTGCACTTGTAAAATGAAAAATACTTAGGTAAGAATCTGGTCCAGTGAACTAACAATACAATTTAACTGCATACAAAAGTCCAAGAGACAAAAATTAACACAAACCTTGTAAAGGAAAAAAGGAAATTCTTCGACAACACTGTAACTTTCAGGCACCAAGATATAAATCATACACAGGTCCCTTTCCAATTTATCCATGACAACTCTCTTCCATGTACCAAAAAAATAGGTGTATGGCAGCCTGTACAAATGAGAGAGAGAGAGAGAGAGAGAGAGAGATATACCTGGTAGATCATGATACTTGACACCTGGAGAAGGGGATGCAGTCGCCACCTCGAAACGCTCAATAAAGAGACAGCTAAAAGATAATTTTTGTCTGTCTCGAAATTTCGAAAATAGAGCTAATGGGAAAATTTTATTAATGAATTGGTAAGTATGCCACCGCCGCAGACCGGTCACACCGCCATAGACACCCAGACAGGTGAGTTTTACAGAGGAATCTATGGGGAGTTTTAGGGTTAGGAGTCTATGGGGAGTTTTAGGGTTAGGCTATGTGTTGGGGAGTCTTAGGGTCAGGCTGTTAAAAGAGAGTCATAGGGATAGGCTATAAGAAGGGAATCTTAGGGTCAGGCTACTGGGAAGGGAGTGTTAGGAATAGGCTATGAGGAAGGGGTGTTAAACCCATACACTCTACAGTTTTTTTAAACAATGGGCGACATTATAGAACATTTTTATTGGCAATGAGCCTGCATACATACTACACACAATGGGGCTGATCCAGCCCTATGGCCGCTGTCATTTTTACGGCGGCCGTATGCGTAAGAACGGCAGAAATGCCGTTCTGTGCATGCGCCGGCGCCGGGCATATAGTGTCCGTAACTATGCTGTAGTTACAGACGAAGGGGCGGGCAGCTCCGTAATGACGCTGTAGTTACGGAAGCTGGGCAGGGGGAGGGTAATTAGGAGGGGAGGGCTGGGTTAGACACTTTACGCGCCTGTGTGAGTGTAGTTTCACACAGTTACGCCAGCTGAAGTTAGGGTAACCTTCAGCCGGCGTAACTGTGTGTAACTACGCTTACACAGGGGGAGTGACAGGGGGAGTGCACCAGAGCTACGCTGGCCATACTTGTGGCCAGCGGGCCAGCATAGCTCTGTATCATGCCCGATTTTCGGTTGAGCCTTCAGTACTGAATGGCTTGATCATTTATATTAAACTTTTTAAAAGATGCAATCAAATGATTTTGTGTACTTTGCAACAATCAGACATGCTCAGCGTACACACTTGCACAATATCGTTCAAAACACTCCTTTCACGGGTATTTTGAACGATTATCATTTAAAAAAACTGTAGTGTGTATGGGGCTTTAGGGTCAGGCCATGGGGAAGGGAGTCTTAAGGTCAGGCTGCGGGGAGGGTAGACTTAGGGTCAGGCTTTGGATAAGGGAGTCTTAGGGTCTGGCTGCGGGGAAGGGAGGGTTAGGGTAATAAAAGGGTAGGGTTAGAGTAAGGATTAGGGTAAGGGTTAGGGTCACATTAATACTCACCATTTGTCGCTGCGTTGTCTTTCTTCAGTGGATCAATTACTTCTACTATAGCTTCTACTTTTATCCTTCAACTGCCTCAGAAGGTTTAAATGGAATTTACCAAAGGTAAACTTAGACTGAATTTTTTATGTTTGTAACAGATTAAATTGTTTTCCTCATGTTGATTGCCTTTAACCGATAACAATCACACGACCACTTGCATTTTGTGCGATGAGAAACACTTTCTAAGACTACACAAATCACTAAAAGGGAGAACATTGTGATACTTCTCAGGAATAAAATGTAATTAAATATACAGAAGAAGCATACAGAGCATATACTGTATTTGACTTAAGACTGACTTATGGTTTGGACTTATGGATATATTGTTTGTCCTAATTTTCCTGTGCTGTACCTGCAGAATACCTGCGCACAATCAATTCACATGCTTAATGACTAAACGACTTTGATGCCTAAAATGTGGGATGTGGGATGTGAAGATTTGCAAGTTTATTACTGGCAAGGTTGGGGTAGTAAAAATGAGATAAACCAGAATATTCCAGAAATCTTCTGAGGGCGAAGTTTCCGGAATAAAGCTTGTATGGTATATTATTAATTTGACATCCAAAAAGTAAAGCTTAACTGTGGCAGAAAGCCATAAAAGGGGCCCTGTTGGTGAATATTTTAATGAGATTCTTGAGGGGAAAAAATGGAGCAGGGATTTTAAAATGTCTTATAAACGTTTAACCTTTACATTTATCTATTATGTATTAATAACGTGTATTTAAATGCTGAA